>OMLJ01062142.1:0-16197 GCA_900302595.1 Gadiculus argenteus | reverse complement strand
TTGCTTGTCCATTCACACTGTTATTAGCATTACCTCACTCTATTTAATGTATGTATTCAATATGTGAAGGTCAACCTGCATTTGGTTTATCCCCAGACGCTCACTACCTGCTCACTGCTATCAATATCAGTTGGAGCTGACGTATGGGGTGCTGTGTCCGCAGAACTTACACCCCGGACTGGACCTTGATGGAGCCGGTGGTGGGCGGTCTGCCGAAGGAGCCCAGCTCTATGGTGTCCTCGCAGAAGGACGTCATCAGGCCCATCCCGTTGACCTCGGCGAACATGTCGATACGAGGTACACTGTAGTCCTGCCAAATAGGGACGGAAATGCTTGTTGAAACATGGCTTCATGAATGATTTATTTTTTAATAACTTAGCATTAAAGAAAAAAATTGGTCTATGAAGTTATTGTACATTGTACATCCTTGCACTCACAAATAGTACTTATCATTGTGTAGCATCTTATCCTATCTATCTTGTTGTATATGGGGAATGGGTTAACCATTAATTGTTAGTGCTTAGCACTTGGTTCTATGAACATCCTTACTGTACCGACAGCGATATATTGTTTCTCTTTCTTCTGACAAATGTACTTATTGTACTTAATAAGTCCCTAAATGCCTAAATGTAAATGTTATTATTTATATATCACAAAAAAAAAAAAATTACATTCTTCAAAATTTGCAGAACCTTTTGTGGCCCAGGGGAAAGTAGAGAGCAACTCCAAGAACAAAAAAAAAGAAAGCATGTACATTCACTTACCCTAACAACCAGGCGAATGGACCCTATCACCATGGGAGCAGTCGGAATGGGTTGGCCCCTGGGATCAGCCCACATATTCACTAGATGATCTGTGGGGCCTTCCTCCAGAGCAATGGTGCGGCCCAGGAACCCAGGCTTTTCATACAGCATCCAGCTTTTTAAAAGAACAATGGCAGGAGATGTAACGCTGTCTACAAAGCACATTTTGCCCAAGGACCTGCTCAAGCCTGCGTTTGAATTTCATTCATTATTTGGGTTGTTCACAGAGCTAATCCGGATGTTTGACTACAGAACATACAGGTAACTTTACACTTCAAAACCAAGCAGCATGAATGTGAATCTACAGAAAACATGGTGGCACTTCCTACCATCCTCGTGTGACTTTGACGGAGATGATGGGGGACAGGGCCATGGCGGTGGCGTCCTCCTGGTCACGGAGCAGCTCGTAGGCCTGCCCGCCGAACGCCTCCAGCTCATGGATGACGATCTGAACCACAAAGTATCGATATCAATATTATATCTACCAACGATCTATTGAGGATCACTATAGGTGAATGAAAAAGCCATTGGATTCCTACCTTTCCAGGTCTTTTGTGGAACCCTCGTGCTTCAAAGTGTTTCTAGAACGTAAACAGGAAACATTTCACTTAGCTTCAGCTAACTGGAGTCCTGGGTTTTAATATTTTATTGTACGAAAAAACAAGATTGTTCATGTTAGCACTAACAACGTGGTAGACGTGGTAGGTATTTCCGCCAAGCAGACACGGAAAAGTGCCTTTTTCACACGCATGCTTTATTTTCATGTGTGTAGATCTAATCTATACTTTAGGGAAGTTGGGCGTTTGGATTTCTAGAGCCAGCAACGTGGTTTTTCCATCTGCCTTCACATGCAAGAGTTTGTAACGCAGGTAAGCTTGGAATGTTAGTCTATTCTAAAACAAGCAATCAGTTCCGTTGCTAGGGGGACTGGCAAGGTGATATCTCCACTGTTCTACAGGTGAGGACAACTTTACAGCCTGTAACAGGTCAAAACCCATTCACCTGCAAGAATGACTCAATTGTTGGTAGTGAGCACGCCTAGGAAAGCCATTCCCTCTATGCACAGTTATCATACATTTACCACCCTACACGTGAAAAAATCTCAAAACCGACTAAACTAAAACTAAGTAAAAAAAAAAAGATGAATTACCATAATATTTAGATTCTCACCTTAGGTTTGACAGCAGCGGTTCTTCTTGAAGGGAGGTTCTGGAAAAGTTTGTTTTTAGGGGTTAGTCCTGCAGGGCCCTTCCGTCCCTTGTCCACGTTAGCGCTCTGAGCTGCGTCCATAGCTGTGCTGGCCTTGGCCTTTCCTTTGAGTTGATTAGCCTGTGGGGATCCTTGCGGGGCCTCCGAGGTCCTTTTGTTGGTTTTCAGATATTTCTCCAAACGATCCGGCAGCTTAATCCCAGAGAAGGACGGGAGGGAGGGAAGAGAGGAGGGGCTGACGAGTGAGTCACTGGCTGCACCTTTTCCACCCACAACGGGCAAGCCTGTATCCTTGCCTTTCGCGCCTGAACCACTTGGCTCTGTGCCAGACAGAGCTAAAGAAACAATCCCCTGTTTTCCCGGGGAAAGAATGCTGTCTCGCTGGCCAGATGCGGCGGTGCTATTTGCGGCAGTGACTTCCTCCCTGACTTTTCTGGTGGACTTGGGGGAGCTCATCAGGCTGGAGAGGATAGACATCCTCTCTAATCTAGACCTAACCTTTTCAGGCTCTTTGCTCCTTCCATCTTGCTGATCTTTGGTGCCGTCACTCTCCTTTTTCATCCGCTCCTTGTCCTGCTCCTCAAGCAGCGCTTTCTCGCTATCACGAGTCGAACACTGCATGGCTTTGAAAATAAAGCTCTCTTCTCTTTCCGCACGTTTTGGCAGATTCTTTCCATCTCTGTCATCTGACTGCTGTTTTATAACCCGCGCCGGCGACAGGTCCCTGTAGTCTGGTGTTTGTTTCCTCAGGCCAAACGTGAACTGGGTCGGGTCGAGCACTCTCTCCATGCGGTCTTCCTTGATGGCCTGTAGAGCGAACGGTTGAGCCGAACCCCTTAAATATTTAAGCTTCCTCTTCTGAGGATGCGAGAAGGGAATGCTTCCCTCCTTGATGCTCCTGATGAAGTCATCTAAAGGCTCTGTGGCCCTGGTGTCTGGCCCTCGGTCGTGTTCCTTCTTATTTTTGAGTTTGGGTCCTCGTTCCACATCTAACCAGCTGGAGGGCGTGTCTGTGTGGCTGAATGGCAGTGTGGCAGTGGCCTGTGTTGATGACTCATTCCTTTTCCATACATCTGTGTCGCTTCTCACCAAGCGCTGACCTTTACTAGCTTTTGATTCATGTGCAGGTTCTGTCTGTGGTATGATACTCTTCTTTGAGGCAGCATTGTGTTTTTGTTGGATGTCTTTGTCATTCACTTCTGTGGCTTTGGTAGAAATAACAGTCTTTTGATTTTGCGCATCTGCGCTCATCTTATTTGGATTTTTCAACTGATCTATTTTCTCTTTTACTTGGTCTTTTTGATTCTCTGCAACTGCATTGGAGGTGAATGTGGGTTGTGGTTTTAAATCAACAATAGACACTGTTTGTTCAAGGACAGGTTTCCTATTATCTCCCTGTTCTTTGCCTTTCCTCTCCTCCACAAGCCTGTGTTCTACTACTCTTTCTGTTCCCAGCCTGTTCAACTTTGAGTAATTGGCTTCGGTTGATGGACCAAAGGGTTCCACTGGTTTCATATTCTTCTGATCTTGATGTTCAATAATTACGGGGTCCTGCTTAGGAATAACTTCATGATCTTTATCCTTTGCTGAGGTCTCAACCCCCAAAATGTCTGTTGATGACTCATCACTTTTCCTTGCTCCTTTTGCCAATCCATCCTTCTGAGTTTCAATGCTCATGGATTTTGGTTTTGAATCCGTTTTCAAGACTGGTGTTTTCTCTGAAACTTTGTCAGCTTTATTTGGTGTTTTATCTGTAGTACTTGGCAGCTTTTCCTGTTCGATTGAAATTGCTTCGGATCCCTGTTTAGTGAGGGTATTAGTTTCTTCTTGAGTGGCATTAGTAGTCACTTTCGGTGTGTGCGTCAACTTCATCTGTGACTCAGAGCTTTCCTCTGAAAAATGCTGGGGTGTTGAATCAATTATAGTGACTGTTTGTTCACGGACAGGCCTCTTATTTTCTCCTGCTTCTGTGCCCTTCCTCTCCTCCACAAGACGGTTTTCTAAAACTGTTTCTCTTTCCAGCCTTGAGGCAGACTTTGGATATTTGGCTTCTGTCACGAGAGCAGAGGGTTCCTCTGGTTGAGGAATCTTCTGACCTTGACTTTGAATGACGGTTTCAATGTCCTGCTTAGGACTTCCTTTAGATATTGAGTCCTTGACTGCAACCTCAGTGTTCAAGGCCTTGGTTTCTTGTGATGATTCCATCACTAAGACTGGTTTCTCGGGTAAAACTTTCTCACTGTTTGGATCACAAACAGTGACAATTTGTTCAAGGACTGGCCTCTTACTAGCTCCCTGTTCTGTACCTTTCTGTTCTTGAATAATTATGGGTTCCTTTTTCAGACTAACTTTAGAATCGGTGTCCTTCACTGTGTTCTCAACCCCCAAACTATCAATTGAAGACTCCTTCAGCTTTTCACTGTTCTTGAAATCCATTTCCTGTTTGAAGCTTGACACAATCTCAATATTGTCAGTGGATACACTACATTTGTCCATGTTTTCTATGTTTATTTTCTCCTGTGTTTGATTTTTATCACAATCCCTCTTTGAAAGATCGGACCCGATAGCTTTACTTTCTTGTGCATTTACCAGGGAATAGGGGGCTGTCACTGGTTTAGGAATCTTCTGACCTTGATTTTGAATGACGGTCTCAATGTCCGGCTTAAGACTATCTTTAGATATTGAGTCCTTGACTGTGGCTTCAGAATTCAAGGTTTTTGTTTCTTGTGACGATTCCATCACCAAGACTGGTGTCTCGGTTAATACTTCCTTAGCTGTGCTTGGTTTATCAGTAGTGTCCTTCAACTTTTCATGTTGTTTTGGTGTTGCTTTGGATTCCGGTTTAGTGAAGGTCTGAGGTTCTTCTTGAGTGCCAGTAGCCATCACTAAGACTGGTGTCCCGGTTAATTCTTCCGTAGCTGTGCTTGGTTTATCTGTAGTGTCTTTCAACTGTTCATGTTGCATTGGTGTTGGTTTGGATTCCGGTTCAGTGAAGGTTTGAGCTTCTCCTTGAGTCTCATTAACCTTCGTTTTCGATGTGTGTGGGGATTTCATCTGTGAATCTAAGCTTACCTTTGAAAAGGGTTTTGAATCACCAACAGTGACAATTTGTTCAAGGACGGGCCTCTTACTTGCTCCCTGGTCTGTGCCCTCCTGTTCTTGAATAATTATGGGTTCCTTCTTCGGAATAACTTTAGAATCTGTGTCCTTCACTGTGTTCTCAACCCTCAAAATGTTTAGTGAAGACTCCTTCAACTTTCCACCGCTGTTGAAATCCATTTCCTGTTTTGAGCTTGACACAACCTCAATATTGTCAATGGATATACTACATTTGTCCATGTTTTCTGTGTTTATCTCCTCCTGTGTTTCCGTTTTTTCACAATCCCCCTTTGGAACATCAGACCTGATAGCTTTACTTTCTTGGTTTTCAATTGCCAGGGAATCTGGGGCTGTCTCTGGTTTAGGAATCTCCTGACCTTGACTTTGAATAACGATGGTCTCAATGTCCTGCTTAGGACTATCTTTAGATATTGAGTCCTTGACTGCGGCCTCAGTGTTCAAGGTCTTTGTTTCCAGTGACGATTCCATCACTAAGACTGGTGTCTCGGTTAATACTTCCTTTGCTGTGCTTGGTTTATCAGTAGTGTCCTTCAACTGTTCATGTTGCATTGGTGTTGCTTTGGATTCCGGTTTAGTGAAGGTCTGAGGTTTTTCTTGAGTGTCAGTAGCATTCACTTTAGATGCGCTTGGTGACTTAATCTGTGAATCTAAGCTTTCCTTTGAAAAAGTCTTTGAATCAACTATGGTGACCAATTGTTCGAGGACAGGCCTCTTACTTGCTCCCTGGTCTGTGCCTTCTTGTTCTTGAATAATCACAGCGTTCTGCTCAGGAATTAGTTTTGAATCTGCGTCCTTTGCTGAGGTCGCCATCCGTAAAATGTCTGTTGATGGCTCAGGAGTTTTCCCTGCTTCTTTTGCAAATGCATCCTTCTGAGTGTCATTGTTCACGGCTTTAGTTGTTTGCGTTGAGTCCATCTCCAACACTAGTGCTTTGGATTCCTCTTGAGTAGAGGTCTTGACTTCCTTGTCAGTGGTCGTCACTTTCAATGCTTGTGTTGATTTTTGCGAGCTTTCCTTTGAAAAGACATCATCTCCTTTTCTCTCATTTTTACTGAGCTTTTCAGCTGTTATTGAATCCTCTTTCTTGAAGGCCATAGGTTCCTCAGAGGATAAACTAAATTTATTCTGGCTTTCTGTATTTATCTTCTCATTTGCTGAACCTATTCTATACTCAACTTTTGGAACATCTGTGCTGATAGCAGTCATTTGCTGTGTTGTGTTCACAATGGAATCTGGGGTCTTTTCAGATTTTTGGGTCTTCTGATCTTGGCCTTCAACAATTATGGTGTCCTGGTTTGGACTCAATTTAGAATCTGTTTCTTTCATTGAAATCTCAACCCTCAAAATGTCTGTTGATGATTCAGCGACTACATCCTTCTGAGTATCAGTTTCCACAGTTTGTGTTTTTTGTGAGTCCACCACTGAGATTGGTGTCTCCGTTAAAACTTTGTTAGCTTTGTTCTGTGTTTCGTCTGTTGAGTCTGTCTTAAAGGCCCCCGGCTCCTTGATTGTGTTTGACACAATGGCAATGTTTTCAGAGAATGTACTAATTTTGTCCTTGATTTCTGTGTCCATTTTCTCCTGTCCTAAATCTTTCTTACAATCCTCCTTTGGAACATCGTTGCTGGTTGGAGGTGTTGAGATAACCAGGGAATCTGGGGTCTTCACTGGTTTTGGAAGGCCCTCATCTTCACATTCAACAACAGCGTGCTCCTTGAGGTCCTGCTTTGGACTAACTTTAGAATCTGTGTCCTTTGCTGATGGTAAACTACATTTTACCAGTCTTTCTGTGTTTATCTTCTCGTGTGCTGAACCTATTCTCAAATCAACATTTTGAACATCTGTGCTGATAGCAGTCATTTGTTGTGTTGCGTTCATAATGGAATCTGGGGTCTTTTCAGATTTTTGGATCTTCTGATCTTGGCCTTCACCTGTAATGGTCTCCTGCTTTGGACTCAAGTTAGAATCTGTGTCTTTCATTGAAGTCTCAACCCTCAAAATGTCTGTTGATGATTCAGCGACTACATCCTTCTGAGTGTCAGTGTCCACAGTTTGTGTTTTTTGTGATGAGTCCACCACTGAGATTGGTGTCTCTGTTAAAACTTTGTTCTGTGTTGTCTGTTTGTCATCCGTTGTGTTGTCTGTTGTCTTAAAGGCCCCCGGTTTCTTGATTGTGCTTGACACAATGGCAATGTTTTCAGAGAATGTACTAATTCTGTCCTTGATTTCTGTGTCTATTTTCTCCTGTCCTAAATCCTTCTTACAATCCTCCTTTGGAACATCATTGCTGGCTGGAGGTGTTGAGATAACCAGGGAATCTGGGGTCTTCACTGGTTTTGGAAGGCCCTCATCTTCACATTCAATAACAGCGTTATTTGATTTAATCTGTGAATCTGACCTTTCCTTTGACAATATATTGTCATTTCCCATTCTCTCATTTTCATTGACTTTTTCAGTTGTCATGGAAACGTCTTTCTTGAAGACCATAGATTCTTCTTTAGTACATGACACAACTTCTATGTTTTCAGAGGATGAAGCACATTTGTCCTTGATTTCTGTGTTGAGTTTGTCTTCCTTTGGAACATTGGGGGTTGTGTTCAGCAGGGAATCTGGGGCTGTCTCTGGTTTTGGAATCTTCTGATCTTGACTTTGAACAACGATGGTCTTGATGTCCTGCTTAGGACTAACTTTAGAAACAGTTTTTTGAATCTCTGGATCCGGATGTTCAATTAGTATGGGGTCTTCCTTCTTAGGACTAACTTTAGCATCTGTGTCCTTCACTGAGGCCTCAAGCCCCGAACTGACTGTTGATGACTCCTGTGTTTTTGCAGAGGTCATGGATTTTGTTTCTGAGTCCATTTCTAAGACTGGTGTCTCTGTTAAAACCTCATTAGTTTTGGGTTCTGTTTTAGCTGTAGTGTCTTTGTTAGATTCCTGTTTATGAACAATTTGGGCCTTTTCTTCAGTATCAGTAGTCTTCACTTTCAATGTGTGTGTTGATTGTGTCTTTGATTCAGAACTTTCTTTAGAAAAGGCTTCTTCATCACCTTTTTTCTCATTTGTATTCAGCTTTTCAGTTGTCATTGCAAGATCTTTCTTGAAATCCAGAGCATTATTCATGCTTGATACAATGTTGAGTTGTTCTGTTGAGTTAATTCTAGCGGTATCTATCATTACCTGGCTATCTTCGCTTTTGGTCTTGCTGTTACCTTCATTAAATGTCATGGGATCTTGTTTTGGGCTAGCACCAATGGGTACATTTTCAATTACTGAACTCGATTTCTCAAGGTTTGCTCTCTCTACTTTATGCTCTGACATTCTTACATTGGCCTCCTTTGGAGCAACATTGTCATTTGCTTTAGATTGCTCGATTGTGTTCTGTGTCCCTGGTCTTTCATTATTCACAACCTTGTTTTCTGCATCTCCAACACTGTCCTTAAACTCTTCATCGTTAACTAAAACAGACATTGATTCCTGCCTAGTCTGTATTGTGGATGATGTCACCTTCTGCTCTTCTTGCACTGTGTTTCTCTCTTCACTCTTCACGTTATCTTTGTTGCAGGCTTGTGAGGAATTCATCTCACTGCTCATGGCAGTTGTAGCCATTACACTCGATTTTTCAACACGGTCGACAACGTTGTGTTTCTGCTCTGCAATAATTGAGCTGACAGTTTGGGGTTTCTGCTCTGAGTCAGACGCTGCCTTTGGTGTGACATCAGAGATTTTCTCTGATATTGTCATCACTTTCTCTGCTCCAGTTTCCACCGCCAAGGCATCATGGTCCCTGCAACTGGTCTGTTGGTCCCCTTCCCCTGAGCTCTGATTCAGCTTGTCATTTTGCTTTGAGTCTTTTTGTAATGTTGTATGCTCCTCTGAAATCATCCCTTTGTCCAAATGATTGTCTGCCATTTCAGTGGATCTCTGGACAATTGCAGCCTGGCTGGCTATAGATGTTCTGTCTATAGCCTTCACCACTGTCAAGTCAACCATTGTCCTCTGCATTCTATCCATTTCAAGTACTGCACCTGTGTTTGGTATGTCAGAAGATGTGACCGTTTTTGCTTGAATCGCAATGGATGGGATGGTTTGTTGTTCTTCGTTGGGCTCCTCGACAATGTCATTATCATTTGATAAGACTGGGGTTGACATTGAAATAGATTTGATTCCATCAGCCTCATCTAAAGACAGCTGAGAAGGCCCATTACTTTTGTTTGTCGCCTCACTTTGTGAAATTTCTTTATCCATAGCCTGACCTTTTGCTGTGAGCGAATCATTGGGTACAACACTATCCTCATTCGTCTTAGTGTCAATATGGGTTACTACTGGTTTGGTAAGTATATTATTTGCACCATTATTGGAAGATATAATGTCCTTAGCTGACACAGCAGGAAGTCCAGAAGGACTTTCATCCTGTTTTTCTTCTGTTATTGTCTCTGGCATGGCTTTGTAATTTTCTTTGGCTTCATGGTATTCCGGGTGTAATGCAGTTTGCTCAACCTGGTTAGGTAGACTCTCTTTGACTTGTGAAATTTCTTTAGGTTGGGTTTTTGTTAACATCTTTGCTTCAGGCTCCTCTTCCTGACTATAAGTAGGGGCGTCACTCACTTTCTCATCTGGTTTTTGATCTCTTATTGGATCTACATCTTCAATGCAGGGCACCTTTTCAGTTACCCTGGCCATGAATATTGTTGTTTGTACCTGAGGGCTTGTGGCGAGAACAGCATAATCCTCTTGTGGTGTTGTGACAATGGTAGATTGTTCTTCTGTATGGCTGCTTACATTAACTACTGAGGCATTGCCTACGCCCCGCCCTTTGTCTGTAGGTCTGTCTGTCTCAGCTTCACAGCTTGCTGAAAGGCCAGCAATAAGTTGCAACTTTCCTTTTGTGTCCTGTGAAGAGCTAGTTGTGGACAATCCATCAGTATGGACTGACTCTGAATCAGACTGAGATGGTAGTAATGCATCACCATTTGTGCCATCCTTCTTCAGGTCGTTTACCTCACCGACTACATCCACATTGAGTTTCAACGGTTCATGATTCGTCTTTGTAGGAGATCGCCGTTCGGTCCTTTCTGTCAAAGACTCGGTAGAGGAACCCCCTTTTTTTGTCTTGGAAATGTGAGCTTGTATTTTCTGGCGTGCCATGGGAAGCTTGCTCGAAGGACTCGAGGGCTCGGTTGAATCACTCTGTGTGCTTTTAGTGTTGTCATTGATAGTGTTCGATGGGTCAAGATTTTGTTTTTTGACCTTAAATGAGGGAGTTTTCTTGGATATCGGGGTAGATATGTGTGTCTCAGCGTCAGTCTTCCCCTGTATTATTTTATTTTTGGAGCGTTGCTCAGGCAGGATGGTAGCCATCTTTGTTTCTGTTGAAAAATGTAGAACATTACCTCTTAGCTATTACACACAGCTTCACAAGACAACAACAAATATACTGAAAGTAATATTAATAATGAAAATTAAAATTAAAACATTTTCTATTAACATTTAAATAACATAAAAGACTAACGTTTTTATGTCCAAGTGAATGTGAATCTAAAAATATTGGACTGGCAATTGATTGAATTATACAAAATCATCATTAAAAAAAATAATCTTTCCCTACCTTTTTCAGGACTTCTGTGGTCCAGAGATTGTGTCCCTCCAGCGATCTTCTCTTCAACTTTAAGAGGTCCCTTCTGTTCAGAACCCATCGGCTGATATGGCTTATTTTTCCTCCCCGATTCTACTTCAGCAACAGTACTCTTCATGTTTTTGGTGCTGCTGGTCAATCCATCAGTCCTCTGCTTTGCAGGCGTAGTAATTGGCAGTCGACTCTTTGATGCCTCCACCTGCACCTGTCCCGGTTTTTTACCACCTGTGTTGTCTTTGTCAGTGGGTTGGGCCTTCACAGTAGTCCTCTGCTCGCGGCTTTTCTCCAGTCCATTAACCAGTTTCGCCAAGCTTTCGTCCTCGGCCTTCCTTTCTTTGCTTTGCTTTGTGAGCATTGACGGTGCTTTTGTTGGTGAAACGTCCCCGGCCTGAGCTTTGGCCGACTTGCTATCCTCTAAACTTGGCCTTTTAACTTTACTAGTGACCGCTTTATGTTTAGCCAGCGGTTCCTTTGACTTGTTTGCCGTGGGACTGACCACGGACACCGAGATGTCTGGTGCAGCGGTTTTGTCCGGTGTCACCGGAGACTTCGAGTCGCTCTCCGTCTTCTTGGGGATTCTAGATTTAATTGGAATGCAGCCGGTTGCGGCTGCCTGCACCGGACTGTCTTTGTGCTTGATTGACTGCATAGTGGTGTTCTCGTCTCGGAGTGGCGTTTCGCCAGGAGCATCCTCTGCAGACGTCTTTCCCTTTTTGGCCCTGGCTCCCGCCGTTTCCGCCGTGCTACGCCCACCAACTGTGGCGGATGGCCTGCTATCCTTCTCCGCTTTGGTGCCTCCTCTGGGGGTGGATGACTTGGCGGGCCCCTGGTCCTTTCCAGCTTGTCCCCTTGATTTGTTTATGGACATGTCAGATGTTGGTGAGGTGTCTTTGTTAGTGCTGGTTGCTGTGGCAGCACCAGGTTCTTGGTTGGTGCTTTCCAGGCTTGTTTGTCTACGAAGAAACAAAGAATGAGACAGCGACAAGGAATCATTAAGCATTATTAACTTGACTACACTGCCAAATCTGCAGTGGGCTCTGAAGTTAAATGAGGACACAGGGTCATCTTGAGATGAATATGAACCAGGCAATCATTAATTTGAAAGTCTTACACACACACAAGGCCTGCAAGACGAGGATGTTTAAACATGAAAACTGACAATAATAAAAAGTTATTTATTTTGGGTACTAGTCTCAAGATACTTGTATATTATGATGGGATTTTAACTATTTATCATGTTCCTGCATTTGGTAACTGTATGCATCTAGTACATTACATTTCAATTATATTTCAAACAAAGTAAATTACCAAATCCATAATTTTACTGAGGCTGCAAATGTATATTGTTTAGAAGTGCACTATGTCCTCTATGTGTAGACAGGTTTAGACAGGTGAACATTTAGACAGTTTTTATTTAAACAGTAGACAGAATGGTAGAAGTCACAATTAAAGTTCTCTTATGGCGGAATAAGGTAAATTCAGACAAAATAGATGCAATGGGTAAACACTGCAATAGTAAGATGTAATAACATAAATGTCAGCGCATGACCAGTTATTCATTTATTAATAGTCCTCCTTTAATTGCATCCAGTTTTTTGAAGGGTTATCTATGCTGAATACATCTCAGTGTATTAGTGTTAGTGCTAGGTGCTAGAGTAAAATGTGGGCTATTGTGCATTCATCCATTTTTCAGTGGCTGAGTTTTAGCTGAGTAGCGAACATGTATTGTTCCCTATGAACATAAAAGGGTATGGGAACTTAAATATCAGGTTACATGAGGATCATTTTCTCTCTCTCTCTCTCTCTCTCTCTCTCTCTCTCTCTCTCTCTCTCTCTTTACTCTCGGTTAGGTTCCTGCAGAAAAACAATGTTAAACAGAAGCCAAACAAAGATATTTTAACTCACTGTTTCAGCTCGGTTTCCTCGATGCCGCTCAGAGTCGAAGCCCCGCTGTGATTTTCCCTCTCTGGACCTTTCCCCGCTGGCTCCGGCCCTGGCTCTGGCTCGTCTGCTTCGGAGCTGTCCTGGGTCACGAACACCTTCTTGGCGTACACCTTCCCGGACAGGTTGACTGTCCTGCGTGTGACGTGGGCGGGCTCCTCGCTCCTCCTTGCGGAGCTCTTTCCGGGGTCTGGTCCGCCGCGGGGGCTCTCCGGCGGCTCAGGGCTTGCTTTTGTTCCGGCCTCCCCTGTCTCCGGGGCTGCCTTGGAAACCTTGGACTCTGGCGGCATGCCAGAGAGCTCTGCGCTCTCCGAGGGGGGCGGGCGGGCGGTCGCGTCGGCGCCTCCGGGCCACTGCTCCTCAACGGGAACCACAGTGGCGTGTACGGCGATCAGGGGAGGGGAGTCGACTCTGAGGGCCTCCTCCCTCTCTCTCCTTCCATTGCTCGGCCTCTCCCCCGCCCCTTCCTCCTCCTCCTCCTCGTCGGCCTCGGCCAGGTGTGCCTCCACCCGTATGGCTTTGTGCAGCAGCAACGGAGAGGTGCCCCCCTGCTCATGTTCTCCCCAGTCCTGCTGCTCAGCCGTGGCCGTTCTGTTCAGCCAAGAGAGGACGCTGCTCTCCGAGTCCGGGCCGGACGAGGTAAGAGGGGGGCGGGGGGAGGTGACTTCCTTCAGGGACGCGCCGGGATCGTCCGCTTTCACTTTAGAGAGACTTCGGGGCGACATTAGGGACTTTAGGGACGTGACACTTATAGAGGTGAGGTTGTGGGACTTGACGGGCTCGGACTTCTTGGAGCTCACCCGGACTTGGACGGACTTTGAATGAGTCCGCTCGGACCGCATCACGTCCTTCGCGTTGGCCGCCTCCTCCTCCAGGTGGAGCTGCAGCCTCTTGCTCACCTCCAGCACCACTGAGTCCATCAGGCCGGGCTCGCCACCCGACCCTGCGTCCGGCTGGGCCCCGGGTGTGGGGGTGGAGTCTCCGGATCCGTGCTGTGCGCCGCTGCCGCTGCTCATCCGGCACACGAGCACCTCCCTCACGCTGCCTCGGCCGCTGCTGTCGCTGTCGGCGAACGGGAGCTCTCCCCCGTCTTCGTTGCACGCCACCATATCGTCCCGCCGGGACAGGGTGGACGTCTTCGGCCAGTCCTGCTGCAGGGGGCTCTGCGGGGAGCGCGGGGAGGTCGGGGAGGTCGGGGTGCTCTCGCTGTTGCCAGACTGTTTGCTCTGGCTCTTCTTCCTGTGGTGGCTGAAGAAGTTGCTGATGCGGTTAAACACCCCCTTCTTATCTTCTGGATTCTGCAAGAAGGAAGGCAGCAGAGAGGCAAGGGGTTAGAGAACAAGCTGCTGCGATGCAGACAGCCACTGCTCAGACGGGCAGGGCTGTTTGGTTTGGTTCTTATCAAACAGAGAACACAATGGGTGGATCTATATTATCTGTGTGAATAAGGTGATCAGCCTTGCTCACGTAACATAAATCATGTGATAACGCATGACTTCTGGTCATATTCACTTTTGGTAACCCCTTGAAAGAAAGATCCAAAATAAAGTATGAAAGAAGGTAGATATGAATAATTGGAGCAGAGGGGGTGGGGGAGAGGAGTTGAGTCACAGTGTGTGCTGCTGAAGCACTGCACAGGATGCAGAACGCTGCAGCATGGCTGGTGTTCAACCTAACTAGCACATGTCACGCCACACACAGGCTTCTCCCTGCAGCTGCCAGCATCAACTTCAAACCCTTGATGCTGGTGGACTCCAGACCTGCACCCACCCCCATCACATCTCTGATCCGTCCCTCCTGTCGAGTGTTAAACTGTGCCTGGTGCTGGCTTCCCTGCATGGAACCAGGTCTTCTTATGGCCGGTACCTTGATAGTAGAAAGAGCTACCCAGGATATGCAGTGTTCCTCCCCATCCTCCAAGAAAAATACTTTTTGTGGACATGTACAACCTCTGTATCTCTGAGATGTAACTGTTACACTGTTGCACTTAAAGGACTTATTATTTAACACGGTATTTAACACGTTGACCCTTTCTGGGTTGTCTAGGATGAAATAGAGTGGTTGACACAGACATTTTGCTCATTTCAAATCGCACCTGCCTGCTTCAGAATGGCTCGCTACGGGCATTCACAAACCTGCCTTTAGAACAACCCAGAAAGTCACTAAAAATACCGGAATTGTCCTTTAAGTACCAACAACAACACGTTTTGTGACACAATCTGTCCTGTTATTTTATAAACTGGCTTGTGCTGCGCACTCAATTTTTGTTGTAGTTCTTCCCAGATAGTTGAGAGTATGATTTTATTGTTCTCAGTCTCAGGTGCTTTTCTGGATCAAAGTGTCCGCTGAATGATACATGTAAATGTATTACACCTTTTCACATATCAATATGATAATAAGGTTTGAGCAATGGCCAAATGCCTGTACTTCTGCTTTTAGAACGACTGAAACGTGAGCTCAGTATTTACAATGTTGATCTTTACTCAAATATTGACTTTTTCCAAGTCAAACTTTTTAGCATTTCACAATAAAACCAGGAGAATAACAATCTCACAAAGAGAAGGAAGATAATCCACTAAAAAAACTAAAACAAATATGATAGAGTAGTTGAGTAGTTGAACGAAAGAAATCAATTTTTTGTTGAAACAGACAAGCCCTGGCAATCTGTTGCTACAGTCTAGCCGGCACACGTTTGAGCAAGACGCTGTACGCTCTATCGCAAATATGAAAAACAAAGAAATAACATACCATGTCAGCTCTCCGGAATCTAATTGTAATGTGATCCAACCCGTCTGAGAACTACAGTAGATCCAAACGTCCTTTATACCAGCAACATAAATTAATAAAGTAATAAATACAAATTGAAATCCGACAGCAGGAGCGATAGGTTAATGGTTATCTTCGCAGCCTTTAGAATCAGATAACCTCAAGACCGGAGAAAAAAAAAAGGGCGCCAGTGTCCAACTCTTGAATACCATATTCCACAACAAAGTAAAAAAACCACAGTCCTCTCCTCGCAGAACACCAACCGCAGAGCGTTTAGAAGCCGTATTTGTCTGGGATGTGTTGCCTGTAAAGTCTGGGTCTGGTGTTAGGTGCACACCGTCCCTCCGGGGCATGGGGCCATTTGCATTCGCAGCGCGGATGTGAGAGAACACCTCACGGGAGAGTATGTCAGACATATGACTTGACAACCCGGTGATAATGTGAGGGTGTGGATGGGCCCGGCCACAATGGCCGCACCCTGCCTGACGTGAAAGTAGGTAAAACAGGAGTCAATGTGGCCATTCAGCTCCTATACGTATGAATCACCTGGCAACCAGCTGGTCCCAGTTGACTTATCGCACAAAATTGTGTAGGACATTCCAATGAGAGAGATTGGGACAGTGGTTGGAGTACATTGATTACAGTGCTGTGGAGTATTTCAGTTTTGTATTGTATCCTATTGGATTTGAAAAGGGCTGACTTGAATGACACTTTCTTAAACAAAGA
>OMLJ01062129.1:0-11544 GCA_900302595.1 Gadiculus argenteus | reverse complement strand
AGAAAAAGAGAGAAAGAAAAAGAGAAAGAAAAGTATACATCTTGTAGATTTTAATGGGACATTGTGGTTGGACTTAGAACTGACATATATTTTTGGTGCGTCATTGTTATTTCCCCAAACACACACACACACACACACACACACACACACACACACACACACACACACACACACACACACACACCTTGTGCGCATTCTTCAAGTGGTCGTAATACACTTCCTCGATGGCTTGGAAGTAGATGACTCCTTTCAGTTTGGCTTCATGCTTGTCTGCAGGGAAGGACGAACACATGATCTCACTTATGTTGAACATAATGTCTACTTAAGAAATGTTCACACGTATAAACTTGCTTGCAACAGCTCAAAATCAGAAGATCCATCTCATAGGACTTTACTCAACTACAACACAAAACGATTACACAAGATCCATGAAATAAAATAAAATACAGAAGAATCAAAAAAGAGACTAAGCACCATCCTAACCCCACCCCCTAAACTAACACCACCCTCCGAAGGCTCCTGGAGGGCTCACCTGCGTAGTAGGACAGCGTGCGACGGTTGCGGTCGAAGACGAACCAGCGCTTCTTCCAGGTCTTGATCTTGCCGCCCATCTTGACCAGGTACCCACGGCAGGTCTTCTCGGTGAGCGACAGGTGGAAGCAGGTGTCGGCACTGTGGCCAGCCGACTCGATGTGCGAGCGCAGGTCAAAGTCGTCCTTGCGCACGGGCAGGTAGCGGGTCAGAGGTCGTGACTGGAAGGGACAAATTTAGAAATGGATGATTTCTGTCACATTTGAATAATCCATTAAAGCTGCATTAGGGGAGATTGGACCATTCTGAAGAGAGAGCAGAAAAGAGCTGGAGAATTTCACAGAACCAATCAGCGAAGACATGCCCTAATTGGTCAGAAATGAGGGGTGGACTGAAGTCTAAATGGTCTCTTACAGAGGAAGACACAGTCAAATAGAAAAATATATTCTCACAGAGCATTTAACTCAATAATAGCTGACAGACAGCTGTGGCATTTCTAAGTAGTCACCTTTAATAACCGTCTTAAATACATCAAATTAATGAATCTGTTACCAGTCCTGAAGCTACATCCTCCGGTGCGTGCCCTGCGCCCTCTACTGGCGTGCGCCCTGCGCACGGTCCAACCCGACGCTCACCACGCACAGCCCTACGGAGCACTTCCCCGACCAGCTGTGGCGCGGGGTTAATTGAGAGGCCCGGCTGCAGTCATTGGGACCAGCGCACACCTGCCGTTGATTCCTCTGATGACGACGCCTCAGATAAAGAGGCCAGCAACCCCTGAGCTCTTGCCAGTCTATAGTCTACAGCCACGGTATATGTCCGTAGTTTTTGCCTTGACTAGCTCAATGTTTATATTCTACGTTTTCCTGTTGGAAGTCTCATCCAACAACATCAAATGAAGCAAGATAGTCAACATGGTCAGCAAGGTTGCTGGGCAAACACTAAACAGCATGGCTATGACTTGTGAAAGGAGGGTGGTCAAGAAAGGTCAAGCCATTAGTGAAGACATGTCACATCCCCTACACCAGGCATATGAGGTGTTGCCATCAGGGAGGAGGCTCAGGCTACCCTCTTTTACAACAAATCGGGCCAGCAGGTCTTTTATCCCAACTAGCATTGCACTGCTGAACAAGAAATTCTTCTCTCTGGACTGTCACAGTACGCACAACTGCACTTTACCATCATATTTATAATGTGTAGTGGGGTCTGTGTCATCTGTCCTGGTGTGTGTGTGGGTTGGGTGGTGGGGGTTGAGGGTAAATCTGTTGTTTATCCTGTCTTGTCTAACTGTCTTTCTTATTGTCTTCTGTATAAGTGTATCAGACGTACTGTATGGCGCAGAACATTTTCCGCAAGGACAAATAAATATCTATATCATAATATGAAGAATAAATCTAAGTTCTCCTGTACAGAGGTGGTGGTCCCTCTGCATGGGACAATGTGGACTGTGAAGGCCGTTAGCTGTGGAGGCAGAAGAGGAGCGGGCCTTATATGGATCCCTGTGGCACACAGGTTTAACCTGACATGAGTCCGTTAGGATCAGAGGACTTCTTAAATCTTGTATCAGCGATTCTAGGCCGAAACATAAATGATCACATTCATCTGATCTTTCCTCACGATCCACTAGCTGCCCATCCCATAAGCAGGCCGTCAAAAAAAACGTTTCTCTCAGTGTTTTCCACAGACCAGGTAGCAATGTTTGGTGCCCCCATTAACTCTATTCAATTTGTCGAATTGAGGGGGGGGGGGGGCATTCTTATCAATTAATCAATTTATGGTGCTCGGTTTTATTGTGTAAATAGTATTCCAACCAATCACAGACAAGGGGTGGGTGTTCTCCACAACACCCGCCTAAAATTGCTGATAAAACCTTTAAAGAGATCACACATAGGACACAAATGGCTCTATAACTTTGAAACCACTCACACCAGGGTCTGCATACAAGGTCCTACCTTCCAGTCTGCTCCAAACCCAGGCGATCTATGCAGCACCCTCCATCACAACCTATTGTATTATACACAGAACATGACCATGTATAATAACATAACATTCTAACATAATGAATAACATTGTGTTATTCTTCCTACTGTGGGGCGCTTTGCAAGAAAGTGCTCTGGCTCGTCTCGTGACCCGCTTTGGTCCCTGAGCCGACTGGAAAATACACAAAGAAGTCCAGATTACTGAGGAGTGGTGCCAATGCAAGGCGTTAAGTGAGCAGCCGGGGAGTCCCTGGGAAGCCACTGATTTTAGAAAACTCAAAATGCCGTGCTCAAGTCCGCTTTTTGTTTTGGCACAAAATGGCAAAAGGTGAAAAAGTGTATCTGGAGTCAGCCTCTGTGATGGGTGGTGTGATGGGTTCTGCAGCAGTAACCTGGGACTGCCTCAATGTGCTGTGGAGGGGGCCTGTCATGAAGGATGTCTGTCTGTTGAATGACAGTCGAGGAGACGTGCTGCAAGACCTGTGAGGAGAAGATGAGCATCTCTGAGATGTCGTGTCTGGGACAGGGGAGGATGCAGTGTTGTGATGCTTGCTTATGGATGGTGTGTGTGTGTAAGTGAAAGAGAGAGAGTGAAAGAAAGCGAGAGAGATAGCGAGAGAGAATTTGATGCAGAATGCAGTGCCGTCTCTAAACCATCTCTCGTCTACACAAATACAGTCAATCTAAAGCCCCTGTTAAATTGAGCTGCATTTCTGTTACAAATTGGCTGTGGTCTGCTATGCCAGCCAAGTGACTCATCAATAGCTTACAGTTTAGAGAGTAACTCTATTGCTTGAACACATGTTTGTTTTAGTTTTTTTTATATACATTTTATTTTCAGTTTTATATATAAGACGCACGTTAACAAGATAAGACAAGACAAGAAGAAATAAAAAGAAAAAAGAAAAGCTGCCAGATAATAGTACAACTTAGTCTAAAGGTTTCTAACATTAATATGAGCTACTTGGGGACCTAGCCTGCCTATGGTCCCCAAGTAGCTAGAAATTGGGACACCCTAGCCCTTTGCGGGAATGTGCAAAATCTAGGGTTAGGGCTCAAACCTAGGGTTAGGGCTCAAATCTAGGGTTAGGGCTCAAATCTAGGGGAAAGGGGAGCTCTAACCAGCTCGGAAGCTGACTTGCAGCCAAGGGAACTCAAAGCAAGTGTTCTTGTTAAGGGGAGATAATTGGTACTGGGCCTTAGTCTACAGGAATAAATTCTTCTGTTGATCTTCACATGATGCAGAGAGACGTATCATGTGAAGTGGATCCAGCGCAGGCAGACCGTCAAGACCATCAAGACCACTGAGTGTGGGAGAGGAGAATGTAGAGAACCCGAAGCACAACAGAGGAAAGGAGGACTGTACTAGCTTTTAGACAAAAGGAGGACAAAAATTGACTTTTTAGGCCTTGTTGCAGCAATCACGGTTGAATAACTATATCAACTATCAACTATAAATCAACAACCTGCACTTATAAATGATCTTATGAACCATTTTCACATTATCTTAATTATAATTAATAAACAAGTATGAATTACTTACTAATTAGTATAAATGTAAGAACAAGGCTTTATAAATGTATTTATATGTAATGTATTTAACTTCCCTCCCATGGATTAGATTTCAGTTAATTCACTCCATTATTGGAAAAGAGACGATATGATAAATTAACTAGTTAGACAAATAGACAAAAAAAAAATTAGACAAAATTTTTTTTATTAGACAAATATAATAAAAGTGGCATAAATCAGTGGCAGCAATGGAAATACAATTCAAAAAGTAATGAAGAGAGAAACAAAGATAGAGGATATAATATATCCATCAATCCAGCCCCCACCCTGAAGAAAAGCCAGCACAGAAAGTAATAGCTTGTTGACGAGAGAGGTGCGTCGGTGGACGGACCAATCAGAGGACAGCATGCGAGTAGCACTCCACAAAGCACTTTGGGGTACATTCAAGAACTGCACTGTTGATATAAACACTGACATTAATGTGCTCACTGAGAATGTCATTGGTATTATCTACACAAACACAGACATGCATGTACCCAAAGTGACTGTTCAAATATATAAAGACCAGAAACCATGGATAAATAAAAATACCCGGAATGCCCTGAAACAACGTACGGCTGCATATAAATCAGAACTGGAGACTGGCAATATGGATAATAGTAGTAATGTTAATAGCAGTTAAGTAGCAGTAATGTTAGAAAGGCAGTGAAGGATGCCAAGAGGAAATATAGGGAGAAGATGGAGTCCAAATTCCAGAAAGGACACCTCAGACGCGTATGGCAGGGTCTAAAAACCATCACGGACTACAAAACCCTCGGAGCCATGCCATTGGATGCCATTGCTCACATACTACACACTGTCCTATCACACCTTGACAAGAGCAAGGGGAAAGTGTTGAACTATGTGAGACTACAGGTGGATCCTGGTGGATCACAGGTGGTGAAAGCGGGCAGGCACACCTCACCCTACCTCACCCTCAACACAGGGCCCCCCCAGGGCTGTGTTCTGCCCCTCTGCTGTACTCTGTGTACACGCACCATTGTGCAGCCACCGCAGACTCCAAATTTGTACTGGTAGGCCTAATCCACACCAACTATGAGCCGAAGCAGGTAAGTTGCCTGACCCAGTGGTGTCAGAGGAACAATCTTCACCTCAAAGTCAGCAAGACTAAAGAGATGCTGGTGGACTTTTGAAGGAAGCAGGTGCAGGACTACACTCCCTTGTCCATCAATGGGACCCCTGTGGAGAGGGTGGATACATTTAAGTACCTCTGTGTCCTCCTCCTCCTGTTCTGTGTTTTCCTCGTCAACATGGAGTCGGGTCGTCTCCGTATATGTGATGGAGTAACCTGTTGTATTGGATCCTAGATTGGGTTTTGGTCTTTGCCTGATCAGTAGATAAATTGAGGAGGGATGAAATTCATAGCCAAGGGTCTCAGTATTAGGGTCTAGTTGGTAAAGCAAAAAACAGTTTCTTTGTGATAGCGGTGTTCGGACATCGACAAGTATAGGCAATGTATCGCATATGTTGTTTTTCAATAAACGGAAGGGCGTTGTGTGGACAATAGCTTCTATCTCAGTGTTTCTGTAACGGGATCTATATCCTTCCTCTTCTTCTGGTGTTAATATCCTGGCCCACCCTTCCTTCACCATATTTTGTAGTAGTTGGATCCAGCAACTGTCAATTTTCTTCATTTGCTTTTCTAGTGGGAGACATGCTTATGTACCATACAACAGTCGAGATCATATACATGTTTCCATTATCTTCCTATGGGTAGCCATGTTGACGTTTCTATCACTGAGGACCTTTTTCAGAATTTCCCCACAGCTCTTTAAATGCGTAGTTCTGTGAAGCATTGTGAGAATATCCGCAAGGCGCGCCACTGAATAAGGTGGAGGTGAGGAAAGGAACGGCAGGAGTTGGCAGTCGGGTACAAAAATATAGATATTTATTTTTATTTGTCGAACCAGGAACTGTAGACACAAAGACTTAAGTCAGATAATCAAAAAAATAGCAAGTCATCAAGGTGGTCCAACGGGGCAACCCTGCATGTCTAGGACCTTGATAGCCCTCCTTCCCAAGCTGGGAACATTCTTTCACATTCTAGTATATTCTAGTCGACAATCAACATTATCCCCCTGTAATGAAGCGCAGTTTGTTACTGGTTTATTTTGCACATGTGGGTAATTTTTCTTTTTCACAAGTGTACTTAAAGGTACAGGAATAACAGCACTTTGCACTTTAGTCACGGTAGCACTTTATTGCCAAAGTTTGCACAGTACAGTTGCACATTGCGTATTGGTCTATACAGATATTTAAATTGCTCTATTTATTGGAAAGGGATTGAGTTATTTATTAGACCGTGTGGCCGCAGATGATTGTATGGCTTCGGCCAGGTGTGGCACTCGGTACTCGGCTCCGACGTAAGACTGTAATGGAAAGAAGAACATAGTATGAAGCGTGTGCAGTGGGACGGGTAAATATGTGTGGTTCAATATCGGGTGGTAGAAGTGGGTGCTGTACATGCACCAAGTGAAGTTGTTTGTGCTAACACTTACCTGTCTGGTCCTGTGTCTGCTCCAGGGTGCGCGGCCAAAAGATTCCCCCGGGGGCATGGCACCGTGATAAATGTGTGGTGTGTATTTCTAGTTGTTGTAAATATGTTTATAGGTTTATTGTCAGGGGAATAGCGTTAACAGGAGGGTTGTATATATTTTACCATCTGACTGGGCGGTTGGTGGTAACTCTGACCCCCGTTTCTGTGAACTTGTTACTGTTACAGAGACTGTACAATAAATCAATGGAAAAGTGGGAAGCCTGGCTGTCGTCGTCAACTTTCTCTTGCCCATCAGCAGATCTGCTAAAAGATCTGGTGCGATCGCAGGCTGTGAAGGAGCAAAAGTTGGAGAAGGAGTCGCCTCGGCAGGAACAAAGATGGAAGAACATGCAACATCAGTTTTTTCGCAAATTCAACAGCAAGTGAACTTGATGGGAGGGGAGAATAGAGGTGAGCATGAGGGCCGGGCCGATGATGATGATGAAGATGATGATGATGATGGTGAGATCACCAGAAAAAGGGTCAGGCCAGGAAGAGCACCCCTAGCCTACAGGGAGCCCAAACTGCTTCCATTGTCGGCAGAGGATGACATTGAACAGTTTTTGACTACTTTTGAAAGAATGGCCTATGTTTGTCGCTGGCCCAAAGATGAATGGGCCATGCGCCTTGTTTCCCTACTCACGGGCAAAGCTTGTAGTGCCTATGTGCTGATTGACATTAAAGACTCTGAAAACTACGACAAAGTTAAAGGGGCAATCCTGACAAAATATAAGATTACTCCAGATACCTACCGAAGACGATTCCGGTCCCTGAGTATTGATCCGGGGGAGACTCCCCAAGAACTCTATGTCCGGCTGAACGATTGCTTCTCCAAATCGGTGAAGCCAGAAAAATCAACTGTAAAGGAAATATCAGAGACTATTATCCTGGAACAGTTCCTGAGGATGGTCCATCCCGAGCTGGAGATCTGGATTAAAGAACATGACGCCTTCGGCTGGGAGAACCACCAGACCTATCCAAGTAAGTCCTATGGGGGTGAGCAGGGGTCTGGTCAGCCACAAAGTAGGGGTTTCCCTAGTAGTAGGCAGTTTACTCCACAAGTCCCGAGCCAGTTTAAACAGCCTCCACCCAGATCTGTCAAACAGGAAGTCAGGTGCTACTACTGTAATGGTTTAGGTCACATCAATCAATTTTGTCCAATCCTTAACCACGCTAAGCCAGCTCTCCTGTGTTCGGTTCCAAGGCCAGCCAGAGTGGACACTGGGAGTAAGGCAGGCAGAACAGCACCAGTCCTGATAAATGGTCAGCGGGAGATAGCCTTGCTCGATACAGTGTGCTACCAGACAGTAGTTTTGTCCAGTTTGGAGTGAGTAGCTCCACTTCTGTCGGTAGCTTTAGCGCCAACACTGCCGTATCCGGTTGTTCTTGGTAACGATGTTCCCACTCTCTTTGACCTGGTACAGCAGGCGGATCGTGAGTTGGGTATGGGGGCAGATGAGGTTCTGAGGTCACAGGCACAGTGTGAATCTGACAGCTGTGGAGATGAGGCTGAGAGTTCAGAAACAGTCAAGCCCTGTAATGTCATCACCAGAGCACAGAGTGTAAAGGGAGTCCTCAGGGAGTTGGCTTTTTTGGGGAAGACTGGGAGGCAGGCCCAGTGAAACCATCCAAGCCAAGACCACAGAGAAGGAGGGAGAAGTTGCTCGGTGCCCCTAGGGAAGAGACAGAAGGACCAACCAAACCTAACCCTAACCCCCGGGTATGCCAGAATTTGACTTTTCCCCAGATTTAGGGATGTTGCAAAAACAGGACTCCACCCTGAAACAGTGGTTCGGAAAGGTGACGGAAGTTGAGGGGGTTAAGCAGTCTAACTCCAGCTGGCTAGATGAGGCTACCTATGTGATCAAAGAGGTACTGTTGTATCAGCAGAGGGGAAAGACTGAGGTTTTAGTACTTCCACAACAGTTCAGGCATAAAGTCATGGAGCTTGGTCATTCCATCCCATGGGCCGGTCATATGGCTTTCCAGAAGACCCTAAATAGAATTGGAAGTTGGTTTGCTTGGCCTGGGATGTATAGCCAAGTCTCTCAGTTCTGTAGTTCTTGTGAAATATACCAGCTCACCTCAGCTAAAGGAGTAGCCCGCGCACAGCTGCAGTCTTTACCAATCATAGACACCCCTTTTGTGAGAATAGGCATGGACATTGTGGGACCCTTAGAGAGAAGCTCCTCGGGTCATCGCTATATATTAGTCATTTGTGATTATGCAACCCGTTACCCGGACGCTTTTCCCCTCAAAGCCATCAAGGCCCGGCAGGTAGCAAACTGCCTTTTACAGTTGTTTTCCAGGGTAGGCATCCCTAAGGAGGTCCTCACAGATTGTGGGACAATTTTTTTGTCAAAACTGTTGCGGCAGGTGTATCAAGTTTTAGGAGTAAAGGGCATTAAGACCACCCCTTACCACCCCCAGACGGACGGTCTGGTGGAATGCTACAACCAGACACTGAAAAGCATGCTGCGCAAGTTTGACTCACATGCAGGTGCTGATTGGGACCAGTGGCTGCCATACATGTTGTTTGCCTACCGGGAAGTTCCACAAGTGTCAACAGGCTTTTCACCATTTGAACTGTTGTATGGCCGCCAAGTGAGGGGGCCATTGGACCTGCTAAAGGACTACTGGGAGAGCCCAAAGCCAGAAAGAGACAATGTGGTGGCATATGTGGTCAAAATGAGAGAGAAACTGGAGGAGATGACAGCACTGGTACAGGAGAACATGGGGGATGCCCAGCAAAACCAGAAGGCCTGGTACGATCGGAAGGCCAGAGAGCGGGTCCTCAAGCCTGGCCAAAAGGTGCTGTTACTGCTGCCAACCAGTGACTGCAAGTTGCTGACGAAATGGCATGGGCCATATGAAGTCTCCAAACAAGTGGGTAAGGTTACCTACGAACTATATATGCCAGAGAGACTGAAAAAGTACCAGACCTTCCATGTTAATCTGCTTAAAGAGTTCCAGGTTCGGCCGGAGCCTGTGGTCCAGCAGTTGTTTGTGCGGGCTGTCCAGGATGAGGAGACAAATGAGAAATTTTTCCCGACAAAGGCCACTGCAGCAGAACCCCGGGAAGTGGATGTGTCACATCTGTCTCCCACTCAGCAGGCTGAGGTCAAGCCCCTACTGGACCCAGAGCTTTTCAATGAAACACCAGGTTTCACCTCGTTGGTCCAACACAAGATTCGGTTGATGAAGAATGTTCCAGTCCGGCAGAAGAGCTACAGGATCCCGGAGCGATTGATTCCTGTTCTGCAGAAGGAGATCAAGCTGATGTTGGAGCTGGGGATAATCGAGGTCTCCTGTAGTGAGTGGTGTAGTCCTATTGTGCTTGTGCCCAAGAAAGATGGATCTCTCAGATTCTGTATTGATTTCAGATACTTGAATACAGTTTCCAATGTTGACCCCTACCCCATGCCCCGAATCGATGATCTGGTGGAGAGAGTGGGCAGAGCTCAGTACATCACCACGCTGGACCTGAGCAAAGGCTACTGGCAGTTAGCCTTGGCACCCGAGGCTAGGGAACTGACTGCTTTCAGGACCCCTTTCGGGATGTACCAGTTCAAGGTCATGCCATTTGGGCTCCAGGGGGCGCCAGCCACATTCCAAAGGCTGATGGACCATGTGCTAAGGGAGGTTGGTGACTTCTCTGCAGCATATTTGGATGACGTGGTTGTTTTCAGCCAGTCTTGGGAGGAGCACAGGTTTCACCTACAGCAAGTCCTACAGCGAATCCAAGCAGCCGGCTTGACAATCAACCCTCGCAAGTGTGCTGTGGCCCAAAGAGAAGTAGCGTACCTGGGATACATCATTGGTTTCGGGAAGATCAAGCCACAGCTGGTGAAGGTGGAGGCCATGCATTCTTTCCCGATCCCCACGACTAAGAGGAAGGTGAGAAGTTTCCTGGGCCTTGTGGGGTGGTACCGGAAGTTTGTGCCTCACTTTGCAGACAGGGCGGTGGCATTGAATGACCTGACCAAATCCTCAGCACCCAACAAAGTGCGATGGACAGAGGAGTGTGACAGAGCCTTCCGAGACCTCAAAGATGCCGTCTGCACTCACTCTGTGCTCCACAGTCCGGATTTCGACAAGCCCTTCACCCTGCAAACAGATGCGTCTGGAGTGGGCTTGGGAGCAGTGCTGCTGCAGGAAGTGGAGGGAGAGCAGAGACCGGTGGTGTTCCTGAGCCGGAAGCTGCTGGACAGGGAGACAAGATACTCAACGGTGGAGAAGGAGTGCTTGGCGATGAAGTGGGCGATCGACACCCTCAGATACTATCTGCTGGGACGACACTTTGTCTTGGAGACGGACCACCGAGCTCTACAGTGGCTGCATCGCATGAGAGATGCCAACATGCGTATCGCTGGGTGGTACCTGGCCCTGCAGCCATACGACTTCACGGTTAAGTATAGGTCAGGGAAGTCCAATGTGGCGGCTGACTGTCTGTCGAGGATGTCCGAGGACTGAGGTACTGTTCTCCTTCGGGAGAGGGGGGAGGAAATGTAACGAAGCGCAGTTCGTTACTGGGATATTTTTGCACATGGGGGTAATTGTTCTGTTGCACAAGCACGTAAAGGTACAGGAATAACGGCACTTTGCACTTTGGTCACGATAGCACTTTATTTGTAAAAGTTTGCACAGTACAGTTGCACATTGCGTATTTGCACAGTCGATACCGATATTTAAATTACTTAATTTATTGAAGCAGGGTTGAGTTATTTATTGGACTGTGGGGCCGCAGATGATTGTATGGCTGCGGCCGGGTGCGGTACTTGGCTCCGACGTAAAACTGTAATGGAAAGAAGAACATAGTATGAAGCGTGTGCAGTGGGACGGGTAAATGTGTTGGGTGCGATATCGGGTGGAAGTGGATGCTGTACATGTACCAAGTGAAGTTGTGTGTGTTAACACTTACCTGTC
>OMLJ01062128.1:0-10771 GCA_900302595.1 Gadiculus argenteus | reverse complement strand
GCTGGGGTCTCGTCTGGGGCTGGGGTCTCGTCTGGGGCTGGGGTCTCGTCTGGGGCTGGGGTCTCGTCTGGGGCTGGGGTCTCGTCGGGGGCTGGTCTGAGTATGTGACGGAGACCAGGGCGTCGTAGAGGGTGCTCTTTTGGTGAAGCTGAAACCTTTGTTGTCCGCAGCGAGTTCCAGGGACACCTGTGAAGAAGAGGAGAACGATCTGTGAAATCCTACAGATTTTCAGTCAATTTGCACATTAGCATCACATCAGCATTCAACTCCAGAGGGTTAAGTAATTGAAAGGCTAAGGTAAACAAAGGCTCAAGTGCACATAACTAGTGGACATCAATAGCCGCGTACCGACAAGGACTTTTTCAGCCCCAGGCTTTTTTTTGCTCTGCCCACGCATTAGCTCCCCTTGTCGTCGCGTACGCACCACAGGGAAGTCCGAGAGGCTTACCAACGGAGCGTCGACAAGCTATGAGCGGCTCAGAAAAGTACCACCTCTGCTGGAGGACTTTCTGAGCCCCTGTTAGAGACCCTGTAAGAGTCCTGAGGGGCGGATCCTCTCTCCAAACCGCACCCACAAAACCTCATAGCGGGAAAAGTACGCCTGGTCGGTAAGCGGCTTATGATTCAGTGTAGAATAGTTCAGTACATACTGGGGACAGATATCTAAAATAAACACGGTACTTCCACCCTGAACATCACCTTGAGTGGGCCAATCTCCTGGGACTCCCCAGCCCAGTCCGACCTCTGTACGGGCAGAACAACCGACTGGCTGAGCCCCTCCCTCTCCAGCAGGCAGCGCAGTGGATAAACAGCCTTACCCACCAGCACAGGCTGCAACGGCAGAGCACACGGTCACCATCAGCAGTTCTTCAATGTGTTTGTGTTGTGTTTGAGGGAGGATAACGTTAACATCCTCTGGTGTTGTTGAAACAAACAGGTTGATCTTACCTTTTGCTGGCTTTTTTTCCGAGAGAAGAAGTTAAAAACCACGTCCGTTTCCCTATAGCGTTGAAGGTTTTCCCCGACGAGGGAGACGGGAAACACAGTTCGCTTCTCAAACATCACCTCTGAGGAACAGAAGGAGTTAGCCCACCAAACATATCACTTAACTGGCCCCCGGATGTACGGCGACCTACCTCCACCGGAGACTTTAGCAGAGGCGGCTCGGGTCACCTCCCCTACCGGAGCGTTACCGTGGGTATGGCGACCGGACACTGGGGCCACAGGGAACGTGTACTCCACACAGTACCAGCTGGAAAGAACCAACAGGATGTTGATGCTCGACAATAAACCATCATAGTATCAATGAGGAAAATATAAAGACATTCAAGGAGGCAGAACATGCTTTGGCTACCATCTCTTGGTCACCAGTGGCTTAGGGGTTCTCCCCTTTCCACTGGTCTTCCAGGGGGAGAGAGGGGGGATGCTCGTAGGGAGGGCCAGGGAGTGGAGAGTGACTCTGGCCAGATGGATCCGACTCAGTGCCTTCAGCTGGTGTGCTGCCATGTCAGCCAGGGGGTCCCCTTCTCCCGGGTCTGGGGGACAGTGGGACCTGGGAGAGGGGGGGGGAGGAGAGAGCTATGAATGTGGTGCATTCTGCTGTGGGAACATACCAATCATTGACATAGATAGCCGTCGCAGGCTTGTCCAATTAGATGCGACAGTATTAGAAATGATCTTATTTTGAACGGACAACACAAAAGCATACCTGAGGTGATTCTCTCCATGTCCTGTGGATGACATTTCCTGACTTTGGCTTTGGGACAGCGTCTGCTCCACATCTGGTCCGCTATCTGACGTCTGTGGGTTAACGAACAAAAAACATATTTTCTCTGTTCTGATACATATCGATATGACAGAAACACGTCTTAGTCCTGGTGCTTTTCAATGTGGTTACTTACAGGGGTCTTGTAGAAGAGATTCTCCAGTAAGCTCTGGTCATACTGGGGGTCATTGAGCTCGCTGTCCAGACACACACTGCTCAGCCCAGAGACGGGAGACTCAGGGGGTGAGGTCATGCCGTCCCAGACAGGTAGAGATGTGTTTAATCTTTGAAAAAAGGATTGAATAATATAAATTAAATGCGAAAGATTGTATTCCGTGTTTATTACAATGTAGGCGCACAATAAACGTACGGGAAGACACTGCCTCTGGTGGAACATTGTTGTTATTGCAACGGTGTTTGATTAGCAACTGTTGTTTTTGATTGTCTGAAATTGGTGCAAGGTGAGGTCACATGCCAAGCACATACAGGACCAATATGAACCAATATTTTTGTAATAATTTTTATGCTTTATTATAGAGTGAGATAGAGAGGAAGGAATGGGAGATAGAGGGTAGGACATGCAGCAAAGGACCCGGGCAGGATTCAAACCTGGGTTGCTACGATCAATATGAACCAATCATAAACAGCCATTTGCCTAAGATGTGTGTTTACCGGCCAAGTAGCAGGTCCACAGCCCGGTTCTCGATGTCAGCGGGACAGCTGGCGCTGAGCTGGTCCGGGTGAGCCTGGTTCTGGAGGCTGGAGTCATTGTGGAGGAGGTTCTGGAGGAACCCACCGTAGGACGGAGACAACAACCTAGACAAGCAACGGCCGTGTTAAGTCTTCAGTCCTCCGAGTAGACGCTTTATTCCTGAACGACTTACAGTGCATCTGAATCACTCTGTGGACGTTAAAGCTAAGGATCGTGTGCTTCTGCAGCGTACTTGGAGGCCGGCAGGACGTTGTCCCTGGAGAGAGGCAGAGGCGTGTCTTTCAGAGCGGTGTCCACCTCCAGGTCACACTGGAGGGCTGACCTCGCCATGGCGTTTCCGAGCTTGCTCCCACGCTCCAAGAGAACTTCAAATAACAATAATAAAAAAAAAAATCAAGAGCCATAATCTTAAAAGGTATACTGTGTCATTTTTTCACCCAACTAGTGGTTAAGTATTATATTTCATTCAAACGAAGACTGCTCTCTAGCGCCTCGTGTTTTCAAATGTGCGTTGCAACCTGTTGAAACTACGGCAGGCGGTATGTGTCAAGATTCAAGAAGCTATGACGACAACATGTCACGTATGCCACGTGGTTCTTTTTGTCCCTCTGGGCAGTTCATAGACTGAAGAACATGGCTGCCTCCGTAGAGCTTACCCGTCCTATGTAGATACAGAGAAGAGATTCTGCACTCAGGAGGAGAAGTCAGATTGTTGGCAGAGATCATTTTAGACCAATGAGGACTTATTTATGAATGAAGACGTTGATTTGAGGTAATAAATTACTTAAAACATTACACAGTGTCCCCACTCCGCAGCACCCACCTGAGAGCAGGTCAGTGGCGGGCTGTTGGCTGTGAGCTTGCGGTCCTCCAGCCAACATTGGCCCCTGGTTCTCAAACGACTCCTTTCCTTTGTCTAGCTGGGCACTTGGGAAATACAAATGGTCTTTCCCTCTAAAAAAATACAGGAAGAAAAGTAGAATGATACTTAGCTGGGATGGATAGTTACCGCCGTCATGATAAAATCTAGAACGTCAAGAAACACGTCTTTAATTTAAAAACTACAAAAAGGACCTTGGTGTGTTTGTGCCACTGGTGGTGGAGGGAGGGGGCTGAGGGGGTTGTGGTGGTGGCAGTGTGCACCGGCGAGGTACTTCAGTGCTGGTATCCGGGGTGGGGAGGGAGCTGGTGCTGTCGCAGGCCTCCGTCAGGGGCTCCAGGGAGAGGGCCACCTGAGGTAGAGACATTGGAATGGACCCGACGATGAAGGCCGAGGCTGCTAACCCAATCCGAACTACAACTGTCCTCCACTGTCCACACTACACATCTACACGTCCTTCTTTACTGTAACAGACTGATGCAACACCCAACCGGGTCCGTGTAGACACTAATTATATTCAGAGTAGTGGCAGGTTCAAACACACCTGGCTCCACAGGAAACCAACAAGCCAACCAAGAGCTTTTCATGCACCTAGCCTATAGTGGGCGTCTAGCGAAAGATAGACTAAAACAACAGATGTTTCAATCCGCAGCTATTCAGATTGATCAGATTTCTGCGCTTCAAATCACCATACACGCATACAACATAAATCATATCGTACATCCAAGGGAATCCATACTAAGACATTATGGCTGTAGTAGTAGAATAACGGATTAACTGGCTGATATGCCTTCAGTAGTATCCATGTTCAATCTCAATTTTTGATAACTAAGCCGGAGGCCTTGAAAACTCACCTGTATTTCCCCCTGTTTTTCAGACGTTGGGGAGACCAGGGTATAAAACCCGCTGATGGAATGTGACAGCGAGAGACGGGAGATGCCTGACACCTGAGCACGGGCTATGGGCAGATGGTCCAGCTTCGTCAGAACCTCCAGCACCAAGGGGCCCATATCTGTGGATAAATGACAAGGTCAGTACGTCCATATTCTGGCAATATTTTAAATATAGTGCTGAATTGCCAATGGCTATTTAAAGCATGGTGTATGATGATGATCAGAAGTTTATTTAGTCCAAAAGTTATGGTATTTTGGGAGACATACCGCTGAGATACGAGATGAACTGCTTGGGACCACAGCGGATGGGGAAGCGAGTGGTGGTCTTGACGGTCTTCTGTGTAACCTGTGATCCATCCCGGGGCCAGAACTGGGTCCCGTTGGACGACTCCCCCCACCAGCGCAGGCGGACGAAGGTGGCCAGCGGAGGCTTGTGTATGGTCCATAGGAGCCTGGACACGGTCACCCGTAAGAAGCACCGGATATGGCCCTCCACCAGGGGGGGAAGGCTGGTCGCGGGGGACACATCGCTGGGGACTGGGAACCAGAATGATGGTACAGGTTTACTACCATACTACCATACTAGTGTGTGTGTGACTGTAGGAGAATAGCGATCACAACATGATAATATTCAAAATAAGTAATAGTATTCAAGTATTCAAATATATTATATAAGTATTCAAGAATATGACAAGGAAAACAGACAAGTAGCATCAAACGTTTGTCATAGCCTGCTATTTTTTTTGCTATAAAAAGTAGTTATCAATCAATCAATCCATTTATTATTTAAAGTACAGTCAGTCTCACCATCAAAATGGTCTCAGAACACTTCTGGATAATAACATTAATACATTGATAAAGCAGAGTGATACGGACATAACAGAGTTGACTGAAATAGTGAGAGGAAAACAACAAGTTACAGCAAGAATTGTAAACACTTTTATGGATCAGTGTGTTTAAGCGTTTCATGGCTAAAACTCTTATGGGTCACAGGCTTCAACAAAACTGTTAGGGGGCTGCTTGTTTGCATGAAAACAGTGTCAAACAACAAGGAGTCAAACAACCATTCATGGTTGCATAAGATATAACCCTATACATTATCTTATAACATGTACAACTTATAGAACATGTATATACTGTAACCCATGATTGTATTAGATATAAACCAATCAAATTATCCTTTAACATATATAACCCATGGATGTATAAGATGTAACCCTATCAAATTATCCTAACAAATACAACCAATAGTTCATCAACAGTTCTATCAACAGATCCTATAGCATTAACAACAGTTAACCCCTAGAAGTAAAATTATCCTATAATAAATACAACCAATAGTTGTATAAGACGTTACCCTATCAACAGATCCTATAGCATTAACAACAGTTAGCCCTATAAGTATAAGATGTAACCCTATCAAATCATCAATGTCCTGGATGTCCCCCTATCCCAAGCGACTATTCAACATAGTAAACTACTGCAGATATAACGAAATGTTAACTGTGTATACCCTATATATACAAACATAAAACCCAGTTACGTTAAGTTAGTCCACGACTTTAGTCTTTCCTACTGAGACCGATGAGTAGCACACAAAATAGACACAAGGCTCAGAAAAAACACACCCAAAGTGAGTTATATCTGCAGAATGAAGGGGTTATATCTGCAGGGTGAAGGGGTTATATCTGCAGGGTGAAGGGGTTATATCTGCAGAGTGAAGGGGTTATATCTGCAGAGTGAAGGGGTTATATCTGCAGGGTGAAGCCTGTCAGCGACAGCAGGATCAGGGCTCTTGATCTCCACCTGTTAGCATGTTAGCAACAACAATCATCACACACATCATGACAGCGCCTCGCATTACCTTTCTTTTTGCTGCTCCCCGATCTGGCAGACCTCGGTTTGATGGTCTTCTTCATCGCCTAGCTTGAAGAAGACCACGACCATCAAAGCGTTGTTTAAACATGTTATATTGGGCTTTGCAGTGCGTCCACTTCACTGATCCGCTAAGTTTCACAACAAAAGTCCTGCGCGCTCTTCCTAGCAACGGCTGCTTCGGTCCCGCCTCCGCTGCCGCGCGCACAGCGCACAGACTTCTGGGAAATGGAGTTCCTCTAAAGCAGAACCGCTACTGATTATAAATATATTTATATTTATTTATATTTATATTTATTTATTATATATTTAAAGAGAACCCAGCTCCTTCAGGGCTCTTAATATTATTAAGGCGCTTTAAATCAATATAAATATGTATTTATTAAATATACATTCATTTAAAGCGCCTTAATATTATTATGGCGCTTTCAAAAAATATGAATATAATAATACAATATAATAATATATAAATAAAAAGTAAAGGTTTATTGTGGATGAGGATATATTATAGTAGTATTAGTCATTTTATTATAAGAAAAGTAGTAATAGCATAACATTCTTATTTTATACCTTGGTTTAGCAAGTATTATAGGCATGAGCTATTGTGTAACAATAATGCGTTGGCCTACAGTGGAACTGAAAGTTATATTAATGCAGGGATGTCGATATGCCAAACTTATGTATAGATTTGAGCAAGTTTTCTGTTCAGATATGCTGTAGTTTTTTTTTAACTTCCAGCAGAGTGCAGCACTGGGTTCCACATAGGCCTATTTATTTCCACCCACCGTTAACTATTTAAATATATATATATATATATTTTTTTTCTAATTGTAATTTCCCAAATGCTCTTTTCTAATACCATACAAGCGTTTAAATATTAAGCACATTACATAATATAAATATAGTACTTTCCTGCGTATATTATCTAACATGGATCAATCTCAACTTTTACTTTTTCCACACATTCTTCAAAAATGTTCCCTGAATATCTGCTTGATTAAAATCACTTTAATGACTATCCTTTTTAGAAGAGTAGGATTATATATTTGTGAGTTAACATTGACATAGATAGGGACACACATTGACATATGTGTCACCATGGATGCGTCAAATTCCTCAAAAGAAAAGCAACAGGCAGATGCCAAATATGCTGTGTTGATCATAGGCTACACAGATGCTAGCACAGGGATTCTAGTGGTGCAAATAACACTGAGAATTCCTGGGGCAAACTCAAGCTTTAACATGGTTTGGAGCAGTAGGGGGGGGGACTTGGAAACTGGCAGGTTTGGGATTTTGTTTTTAAAATGAAATGAATCACAAAGACATTGACCTTAAGCGTTAAGGATGTACTACACATCTAGAAACCATTCATAATAGGATATGAATGGATATGAAAGCTTGATCAATTAATGTGCCACTTTATTCACTTTAAAACACAGTTCAGAAACCAGTTCATCCACACCAAAATGAAATACCCAACATAGTATAGTGTAGTGATTGAGTTCCTTAACAACCCGATGGAAGACTTGGCCTTGAAGTTTCAACAAAAGGTACACCCCACACGCCCATGCACACCTCTGCCTGACAACCACTTTGTAACAACAATTATACACAAATATGATCCTGTCAGTATTCTGTGTTTGTTTGTGTGCAAGGTTTGCTTTTATCTCATACTGTATCCGCTGTGGATGATAGGCTGGGAACCCCTTCCATCACTCTATATAGCATGCTCCCTCCCCTACAACAACTACTCCCCCCCTCTCCCGGCCCTCTCTGAGCGTTCATTTCAACACCCTGTCACTGGGCCCCTATCTGACCACAGACAGAAAGGGGCCCTCGGAGAAGCCAGCTCCTTCAGGGCTCTTTCAATATACCTCTTTCCCTATCTACCAAATGAGAAAACGAGTCCTCTGCTCTGAGCAGGGTCCTGACCTACTTCAGACGGGGTATGCAGTGAGACACGAGCACTGCAGCAGATGGGGCTAGGCAGTCCCAATGTTTCCCCAGAGAGTGATTGATGATGGTGGCTGCGTCTGGGGCCAAAGTTCTGCTCAACCGTTCCAGTAGGAATTTCGACGGTGAGTAAACGTCAGTTGATCTTTAGAGCGGTCTCGTTGGCAACAGGGGATGACACACAGTGTTATTAGTCACCCGTGCAAAACAAAACCACGGTAACACTCGACTGGGACTGCTTTCGTTGGTTCACAGCTCTGGATACGGCGCCGTTCCCCAGCTGTGAGGTGACAAACGACATCTCTGCCATCTTGAACGTGAAGTGTCTCTGCAACGGCAGATGTGTGCTCAACAAAAACAAAGACATACACAAAGAGAACTCTGCCGTACAAGTAAATTACAAACCAAAAAAAAAAGTTAAAAAGCGTAAACTGAGACGGAGAGGCCTGGTACAGTTAAGTGAATCCAGCCCAGCGAGTGGCCCAGCCCAGTTACAGCAAAGGGAGCGCACAGCCTCCGGGGCCTACTGCCAACTACCACCCCCCACCCCCATCCCCATCCTGGTTCCTCTTCAGGGGCCGGGCCCTGTGGCCCCCCCCCCCGCTCGCTCCAGCCAGGAGGGCCAGCTTTAGGCTCCCAGGGGCCTCTCTCGTGGCTGCAGTGGCAGTAGATGCAGAATGTCAGTTTAACCCTCCACCGCCCCTTCCTCCGCTGCCTGGGCAGCCTGCCTCTCCATCCCAGGGTGAGGAGGGGCTGTTGTGCCCTGAGTGGGCCTGTCGCTCTCTCTCTCCTCCCCCTCTCGCTCACTCTTCTGGGTCGAGAGCACAGCGGCGCCCGAACTCCTGGCCGTGCTCGTGGATCCACTTGTTGGCAACTGAATTGTTATGAGGAACAAGACAAAAGGGCTGTGGTTCATTGTAGTGTAACTTACTGGTTGGTTGTTGACATGAAGTAGGATATTAAAACGATGGTCGTAGGATGTTTGACAAAGAAACAATGCCTAAACTCACTTTAAGATGCCTAAATATCGATGAGAAGCTTATAATGAAACACAATAAAATCGACAAAATGACTCTCAACTTCAACTGAACTGGTACATTCGCAGCTGCGTGACATTGAATTTGTTGAGTGGAAATAGATAACAGGTATGTTAAATTGGTACAAATCTTACCCCATTTGTCCCCAACCAGCACAGGGCAGCCAGCATGCAGTGTGTTCTCGTCACCTCGACCGTTCCTGTGGAGGTTCCACCAGAAGAGGGCAGCGTTCTGGGAGAGTAAAAGCAGGTTGGAATCAATCGGGAAGTAATACATACCAAAGAACCAAAGAACACACTGAGCTATGATTGTCGCTCTGCTCGAGGCTAATGTGTTCTGGTGAGACCAGTGATGCAATCTGTATAACAGGATCCCAAAATTTGATTGTAAGATTGTAATCTAGCCATACTTCAAATAATTTCTCCCATTTCTTGTTGTGAAACACCTATTTACGCCTAGCAGCAATGTAGGGAACGTAAAGTGTAGTACCGCACCCTGCCACAAGCATTCAAACGCAATTTTTAAACAGCGGATCATAGTCAACAATAACGTTATCTTCAAACCTCAACAGTTGTTTAGTAGATGCAAGTTATTTAGTAGATGCATCACAACAGTGGTGAGACAACATCCTCATGAAGTCAGGGGTGAAAGGTTAAACCCCAGAGGGTCCAGCAAATTGTCCATATGGCTCATATGTCAATCAAAACCAACATCAGCGCTTCGCTTCACACACAGTGCTGTCGTCACGTGACACCCCCTGGCCGACGAAGACGTCTTTAAGGCCTTTTGACAGCTGCAGCGACCCAGTGAGCAGCAAGGAACATGTTGGAGCTTGAGTGATAATGCAGGTGGAAGCAGACGCTCTGTAAACGGTGAAAGGTCGTTCCAAACGGTTCCAAATCTCTACTCCTTGACATAACTGACTGGACGTTTATTACACTTATTGACTCACTAACAACGTCTTGTGCTACAGAATGGGAGAGGGGAAGGTAGAGATACAGAGATAGAGATGGGCAGAAATATAAAGTGGCATAAAGAGGGAGAAATGGGGAAAAAATGGGGGCAAAATACCTTCACCACTGGAACACTGAAGTTGGCGTAGATGAAGGCTGTGGAGCCACCGGCCTCGACTGAACTGAGCTGTGGGATCATTACATTCCTTCACAGCCGTGTCTAGCGGTGATGGGCTCATATTATCTAAAGCCACCTAATCTGCATTGCTTGAAATGGCTCAGACCCACACATTCCTGGCCTTAATACCAGCACACACATTGTAACACAAACACACAGTTTTTGGGTGATAATCATTCAAGCCAAAAGAAAAGTGGGAAAAAGTAGTCCAAATACATCATCATCATCATCATCATCATCATCATCATCACCATCATCATCATCATCATCATCATCATCATCATCATCATCATCATCATCGTCATCATCATCATCATCATCATCAATGTATGGGCTAACTCACATAAACCATAAATGTTGCCACTCGGTTTCCAGTTTTGAGCTTGAACACAGGGCTTGAGGCAGACTAAACAGGGATTAAGAAGACAGTAACACACAGATAATTAGTTAGTTAGTGGCTATTGCCAATTGGCCGTTACAAAGATATCTCTGCATATCCTTTTAATCCAAAACAACTGACAGTGG
>OMLJ01062124.1:0-11377 GCA_900302595.1 Gadiculus argenteus | reverse complement strand
ACTGCTGGTGATCATGGACAATGTCTCTCACCCCCTCCACGAAACTCTGGACAAGCTTAAGAGCAGCTTCAGCAGCAGACTCATTCATCCCCGCTGCCTTAAAGAACGGCACAGGAAATCATTCCTACCTGGTGCCGTCAGACTGTATAATGCATCACAGAAACGCCCAACAGCTACGCCCATGCAACTCACATACACAACATAAGTGACTTACTATTTAAATATAACCACCGCAATGTACCTCAAAAAATGCACCTTATTTATTTACTTATCTTGCACCTTATCCATCCACCAAGTTTTCCATCTTGCTCTGTATTTAAATGTAGCACCTTATTGTATATTGTATTTTGTGTACAGTGTTTTTAAATTGTGTTCTGTATTGTACCGCTGCTACGATGACCTAATTTCCCCACGGGGATAAATAAAGTTATCTATCTATCTATCTATCTATCAATCTGGCAACCCTAGCGGCAGCGCGCTACAGATGGGGTTGCCAGATTGGGCGGGAAATATGGCCCAATCTGGCAACCCGGGCGGTGAATTGCGTCGCGTCGCCGGCATCCCGACGCAGAAGTATGAGGGCTCGAGGGGGTCTGCGTAGTGACGGAGTCAGATTACGCATGACGGAGTCGGAGAAGTATAAACTACGCTTTAGTGACGGCTCTCGCTAGCCCTCCGCCCGCTAAGTCATACCGTCATATACCGTATACCGCGGTGTGACGTCAGAAAGGTATGACGGTATGAAAACAATGACACCGCCCAAGCCTACAAGGTACTCGTACTTACTTTTACAGACACTGATGCTTTTTGTCTCCTCGTTTCCGTCTGCACTCCTTGACTTGCACTTGACAGTCGGGCCCTTTTTCCAGGCCTCGGCGGTCAGCTGAATCTTGCTGTTGAGGGTGAACGTTTTCTCCACTCCCTCCACACTTTGCAGTTTGTCCTGGACCGGGGCTGTTTCTGGCACACGGTCGTCCAGTAACCACTCCACACTCACCTTGTCGGGATAGAATCCACTAACAGTGCACACCAAGCTCAGCGCCGAGGCCCCGGGCTGGCCGGTCCACACGGGGAACAGGGTGGTCGTCGGACGGACAACCCGCTCCACTGGGACACAGCACACACTATAAGTCTTCTATTATCAGCCCAATAAAGCACCAACGGATCAATGACGTTTTCAGAGTTTAATATTTGAATGCACATCCATTTTCGACGCGTACATGTAACCAAAAGATAACTATTTACAACGTGTTGCGTAACCTTGATTTCTCGCTAGGTGGCGTACACGAGTAAACGAGTCGCTGGAGGTGGAGGTGGAGGTGGAGGTGGCGGAGCGCTGGTTGCACACGTGTTAGCAGGACGCGGCTGAGCAGGCAGCAGCATGAAGCCGGCATTAAAAAAAGACCCATGGAAAGCAGAAGTGAAACTTGGCTGCGTCAGTGCTGCATTTAAGACACCAGGTGCAAGACTAAAAAAAAAAAAGTATGCCAGCAGGGGAAATGACACGCTTCACATTTTAATATCTCAGAATGATTTTCATGACTTTCAGTATCATGTTGTTTTCTCCACCATGACTACGTTGCAAGTCAGGATAGTAAGGTGACTTACCACCGGTGTGATACAAACATGGTCTGTCGAGTGCTGGAGTTTAGTTCGTTCATCCCATGAATCTCTTTAGCGGAGGCGGAACAGCTCAAATAAACTCCAAGTACTCTTCTGAAGTATTGCTAAATAATACTTACAAACCCTTTTACCTACACATAGTTTCAGAAATATTGTTTTCGTGGATTGAATTGCTTTGTAGGAGTCTGTAGTCGTATCTTTTTTAACGATAGATGAAAAAATGGCATTAACACTTCCTTCATCTGATCTAAAATAAATATAAGAAAATAAAAGGGGAAGCATTAGTGTTAAATAAGTTAGAACAGTGTCCATTAGTTGTTTTTTTGTGATTTGAAGTTCCAGAATTGGTATTATAGTATTGGCAATGGCAGTTATTCAAAATGTACAATCATTTAGAGATAACTTGGCTGAGAAAGCAAAGTACCAGAATAATGTGTGTAGTGCCCAAAGGCTCCGTGTACCTTGATGGCAGTGGTCCCGATGCCGTATAGCAGTGTGATGAGGAAAAGGATGATGAAGGTGTTCAATGTGCTTTGCATGCTATCTTCCTGTCCGTCCACAGCGTTACTCCACTGGCTTTCAGTCAGGACAAGAAACGCTAGGTGAGAGAGGGGAGTGTTACAGTAACACCACCCGATGATATACTCTTGATGAGTTGACATTTCTTCACATAATATCACCAGGAAATATTAAACGAGATTCCAGCATATATCAATGCTTGATGCTCAACTTCTGTCAATGGTAATACACCAAGGTCGAACAAATGATATTTTCCAGCGGGTATAGTGTCCCGTAAAAACAAATATTAATTAGAAGATATGTAGACATGTTTTGGTTAAATATATACGTTTCCTTGTTATCAGTTAATTGTATATAATCAGATAGGTAACACAATAATAACAATGCACCGAGACTTGCTTTTCAAAGACCTCTTATACATTGTGGTTGAGCCTGGCTAGTGTGTTGGATTGATTTGAAGAGTCCACAGGCTACAGGCTAGAGTCTTGTTCAGAGCAAAGTAGAGGACAACAAAGCACGCACAAGACAAAACAATGAAATGAATGTGAACAATCTTAAATGTGGAGGGTTTTAATTTTCTGAGCTCTGCTATCAGTGAGCTGGACTAACTGATGGATGTAATCCTAACTCTTCCGTCATGTGTCATGCCAAATTGATACAAGACTATCAATTGATATGAAATATGTATATTATATAGTATGTGCACCATCAATTTGCACTAATTCATGGGTAAAAATGCATAGATTAACTACATAGGACGAACATTAACAAGATTTAAAGTTCATTTTTTTTTTTATTATTTTGATTTTGAATCAGCATTTTAAAAAGACAAACATGCAGCATTACATCACACACAGAAAAACAACATCTACTGGGGCAAGCACGCGGGACTCAGGTTCATGTTGATAATGTTAACATTACCGGATGTTTTTTCAGTAATTAACTTGACAATGGGTGTGTTTTTTGAATCCATAGACTCGTGGTAGACTTTGCAGCTAAACACTCTGCCGTCTTTCCAACGGTCAGAGCTGAAGGTCAGTTGGCCATAAGTGGAAAACGAGCCACCGTTTTCAATGACGTTTGTTGTTTCGTGTGAATAATCATTTCCATCTATGTTCGAATTATCAACCAACCAATGCACCAATACGTCCATGGGGTAGAAGTCTTTCACAAAGCAAGTCAGGGTCACGTTCGGGCAACTTAAATCATATACTGGTGGGAGCAGATAAACGGACGGAGCTCTTTTCTCTCCTGCAAGTATGAGAGAACAATTAGCCTATGCTGTGTATTACAGAGAGTTCTACGCAAATAGTTTAGCAAATCAGTTTTTACATTAATACATAAATAACATATTGCAATTAACATATAGGTACTGGTTTTACCCGCAAATATGAACTACTTCATGCATTATGATAATCATGCATAGGCCCACTATTTAGGCCTATGGATTCATTCAGAAAAATATTCTAAGTCATATGGCAGTTTTGTTGCATCGTCTGATGGCTGTACTCACCATTAATCTTCTCAAAGTATTTTTTCGTTGGTTCCTGCATGGAGTCTTTAGCCTCACAGTACCATGTCATTCCGTTGGTCCATTCGTCGTACGTTATCTCGGCCGTGGCGATGTATGTATTTGGAGGAGGACTCTCGTGGTTCTTCTTGAGCAACACTTCACCACCACTTTTATTAAACCATTTCACCATTTCCACGGGACCACTACTTTTGACCTCACAAACAAGGTCGGCTTTGTTTTCCAAATACATTCTCTCAAGTGAGATTGGCGAGATAACCATTTCCAAATGTGATGCTGCAGTGGAAAGAGAACATCATATCAGTTTCACGTCCCCTCAACATGGCCGCCTAAAACATTTATTTGAATGACTTTTAATTCATATTTACTCACCTTCGGAATCCGCACAGTCCGAAGTGTAGGTCATATGAGTCTCTACATGGTCTTTACCGTTTGCAAACCTACATGTGATATTAGTTTTAAAACCCTTCCAGAGATTTTCCGTCACCTGGATATAGCTCGCTGCGTTGTACAAAGTCCCCGTCTGGTTCTTTTTACCCTCAGAAGACGTGCTGCTTTGAGGTTGATCGAGTTCCACGCCGTTTCTCAACCATGTGATCGTATAATCCTTTGGTGAAAAGTCAGCAGCAAAGCAGCCGAAGGAAACCATCTCACTGCCTTCAGTCCCGGAGATCAAGATACTGAGAGCTGGCAACTTACGAACCACCACTGAAAAACAGTATAACAGGATCGATATGTGGTTCTGTGCAGAGGACAATGCATAGCCCACAGTCACTGTAGGCCTATTCAGTGACTGAAGATGTTAAAAAAAACATTTTGGACGATCAGACTCGCTTATGAATTTCCAATTCAACAATCGTACATACAATGTCAACATTGCACGGCATATATAGCTTACTTGAGAGCAGTAAACAATACATGAAGAAAAAAGGAAGGAAAATATATATAGCAGAGATGAGATAAATAAAAGTCATTAGTAAAGTAGAAGTAGTCATAGCAGTAGAAGTAATAGTGGGCTACTAGTAAAGTAGAGTTAAGGACCAAACGTCGGGAAAGCAAAGTAACTATGCAGTATGTCTTGCAAAGGCTGAACAAGCATGGAACGCAACAGCGGTAACCTCTGCCCTCCAGCGATACACATTTTAATCTCTACCCGGTAAAGACATTGATCGGTATTGACATTGATCGGTATTGACATTGATCGGTATTGACATTGATCGTCTAACCTCAGATTAACAGGACGTCTATATCGGCCTTACAGTAGGAATACCAGTAGGTAGAAGAGGCTATGGATCGGTCCATCACTTGATGTATATGCTATGACACGTTTAAGCCAACTCGGAAGGTGAGACGTTCATATCAAGTGTATTGCAATAATGGTAGATTATTGCAAATATGTCGAGTTAGATTTAGCTAAACTCGACATATTTCATAACGGTAAAGCGTAATATAAGTGTTGTCACATATTGTATTTATTTTCACATTTGAACCGTCAGACCAAACCAATATTAAAGCATTAAACAATTACAACTTGACATCATCCTACCTTGTGGCACTATTTGGGTCGTGACAGTGACTCCAGAGTGCACCGCCGAGCAGGTGAAAGGCCTCCGCGTGTCCCAGTCCTGTCTCCGGACGCGGATCTGGCTGACTCCGGTGTACAGGTCATTGTTCTTAGCGGACGGGTACTGCACGGCGTTCGTCAGCGCGTTTCCGTCAAACTCCCATTGAAACGTGAGCGAAGCCGGTGTGAAGCCAGAGGCCATGCAGCTCAGAGTGACCTCCGCGCCGGCGGCTGAGCCACACGACACCAGCGGGGACACGGTGGGGGGGCGCACCACTGGCACTAAGAGAGGGAGGCACAGAGAGATGGAACTCATACACAAGGGATTACATTTCTGACTGTAGATTTCTCATAGGAACACAGGAAAAATGGGAATAGACTAGCATCGGGTTTACAAAAGTAAGATAGTGGGGATAATGACCAGTAAACAAACTACTAATTAACAGAAATTCTATAGCATTATTTAATGTCATTATTGATTCACGGTGGTTTATGTATTTCAGTGCGAATTTTCAAAACATGTGTTACATGTTACATTACTTAAAATGGATATTATTGGTATTATAAAGCATAAAAACATTGCGGGTGGGAAGATTACAGTTTAAACCGCTTTGCATTATAATTTCTTTAAAAACATTTGCCTATATTGTTACCCATGTGCAATTAGTCAAATGGTGTAAAGACATTATAATTGATTAATTCATTAATTTGTACAAATCGTATAATACTTTTGTTTACATTTTAGTTGTATTTGAAAAGTCAACGTATAATATATTGTGCCCATAACTTAAGCGCGATCAAATAATAAATGCTTAAAACCTTACACACAACAAATGCAATTCCTTTAAAATGTAAGACAAAAAAAGCCTTAGAAACAAGTGAATTAAAGTGGGCTTACCTCACGGTCCCTTTACCTCAAAGCTGTTATCACAGTCACATAAACTGACTTGAAACTCTTAGAAAAACTGAAAATGAAGTGGTGCGCTTTGTTCCAAATATACAGTAACCTACATAACATTTTGGTTTAAAGTAATAAAAAAAAGGTGTATTACCTGAATTAGAGACAGTCACAACTGTGCCTTTCCCCCAGTAGTCGAAGTAGTAGCACAGTGGTTCACATCAATAGCGCCACCGTGCAAAAACATAGCCTGGTTTTCTCTGGTCAGTCAACACATTGGGTTTACTTGAGGACAACTCACACAATGTTTCTTGAACATTTGCTTTTCAACATTAATTACTGGTGATTGAATTTAGACAAATTCCTTTTTCTTAATTCTTATTTTTTTTCAATGTACAAGTTACAGTTATATTGTTATAAGAGCAGAAAGCCGGTATAAACAAACCTGATGTAGTTTTTTTTTTCATACACAAGGCAGACTCAAAGTGCTTCACATAGAAACATTGGCATACAATAAAATAAGAGATAAAAGAAAACATAAGCAAAGTTAAGAAATAGAAAGTAAAGTCAAAGTAAAAAAAAAACGGCTTTTGAGCGGTTGGCAGGCAGGAAATAGCATTTAACATCCCCAGAGATATATATTTCCTGTATATTACTCCCCATGTAGTCAGAGTTAGTGAACACTACCTAGTTAATTGTAGTAGAGTTGTAAATAGCTATTCCTGGGCAGCGAGGTTCCACTCCTATCCCATGTTGAATCCCACCTTGTTCAGTAGTAACATACGTAGTAAAATACAGATGAATAACTTAGTTTCTTTAACTTTTGCTTGATCTGGTCTGTTTGTTTTAGTCTGACTCCAGAAGTCTCAGGAGAGTTTCGTTGTTTCAGAAAGCGAACGGTGGAAACGTGAGAGCTGGAGAGAGGAGTTTGTTGCGTTGGACTACAGAAAGCGTAGTTTACTGTTATCTCAAATATTTGGGTGAAGGAGAGTTGCGATTTTTACTGACAATAAAGAAAGTTCCATGCAACGAGATTTTCAGAGTTTAGAGACAATAATAAACAAAAAGTGAACCCTATTTTGGAACCTTCATATAACGTTAGAATTTAACATTTTTATTAATATTTTTGGATTGCAAAAGTTATTTTTGGATTGGATAGGCAGTCAAACACCATCCAGAGCGACGTCATCGTGCCTTCATTCATCATGCTATGCCTCTTGTCACGCAATCCTGAACACATTTCTCAAAGGGAGATAAATTAAAGGCCATTCTAGTTCACCAAACAGCTGTCATGTTAGAGATCTTGAGATCCCTAAAATTGACGCGAGGCCTTCAATGAAGACGAAATTGTGGGGCTATCGTTTGCTTTTGTGATCTTGGATATTTCTATAAAAGACAAATGTTTGGATATTTCTATAAAAGAGAAATGTTGATTCATTTGTTTGCTCTTTTGATCATTAGGTTGTGTTAATAGGCCTATATTTACATTATGTCGAAATTATTTGTATATTTACATATATAACTCCAGACGGAGTACTGTAGGGAAAAGAAATCGAGCGGAAGTACCTAGACAGGCGGAGCCTGTAGGCTTACTACCAGCTCAGACCGCTCTGGTGACGGGAATATGGGCTGTAAGTCACGGAATGCTGTACCCTAACAGCGAAACGGGTAATGTTGTCTTGTACATCCTTGGGATGTCGTACCATAGTAAAGGCCAGCAATACATACGTAAATTGACCTTCACTTCCTATTTTGTTTTGCATCACTTGACATTGACATTGGTTAAAAAAAAACCTTGATTTTAGAATAGAAAAATTGAACAACAGTAAAAAGCAATGACATGTTATACTCTGGGGATATTCTATTGGACATGAAAAAAAACAATGAACTGGCTAGTTCATTGTTTTTTCCATGTCCAATAGATTGTCCTAGTACTCGAGGTAGGGTTTTTACACCAGGCAGTGTCACTAATGGTATGGTTCCATGGCCACCTGTTTGCTCCAGTGCTAATCCCCACTTTGTCCTTCCCCACTCCACCGCGGCTCAGGGGGACGGCTCGTTGGTCCATCCTCTCAATGTTCCGAAGAATTCCCATTAGACCGACAGCCCTCTAGTCCGACAGATCGTTGTTGCGAATCTCATTGTTCCGAGAAACATCGATAGCCATTCTGGAGTGCCCGGAGAGGGTTAGGGTTAGGGGTTAGGGGTTTGGGTTAGGGTTAGGGTTAGGGTCAGGGGTTAGGTTAAGGGTTAGGGGTTAGGGTTAGGGGTTAGGGGTTCGGGTCAGGGTTAGGGGTAGGGGTAGGTTAGGGTTAAGGTTAGGGGTAGGGTTAGGGTCAGGGTTAGGGGTTAGGGTCAGGGTTAGGTTAAGGGTTAGGGGTTAGTTAAGGGTTAGGGTCAGGGTTAGGGTTAGGGGTTAGGGTCAGGGGTTAGGTTAAGGGTTAGGGGTTAGGGGTTAGGGGTTAGGGTCAGGGTTAGGGGTTAGGGTCAGGGTTAGGGGTTAGGTTAAGGGTTAGGGGTTAGGGGTTAGGGTTAGGGGTTAGGGTCAGGGTTAGGTTAAGGGTTAGGGGTTAGGGGTTAGGGTTAGGGGTTATGGTTAGGGGTTAGGTTAAGGGTTAGGGGTTAGGTTAAGGGTTAGGGGTTAGTGTTAGGGTTAGGGGTTAGGGTTAGGGTTACATACAGGATTGTTTCAGATTTTAGATGGGAGGTAATCCACAAAAGATCTGAACAATGGGATGTCGGACCAAAGGGATTATTTTTTTCGAAAATAAAGAGACGTCGGTTTAGTGGGCTGTCGGACCAATGGGAATTTTTCCGAACATTGAGAGGGTCGGAGCAATGGAGCGTCCGACTTATGACACGGACCCGGCTCTAGGCTGGTGGTCAGGCCACTCTTTAGTCAACATGTGTCGATGTGTCGATGGGGAACTTGCATTCCGGCAGCATAAGATGGAAACATCTGGAGTGAACACGTTTCCTGTGGTCTGCAGCCACAAACGTAACCATGTGGTGTCAATAGGTTCTTCTATGTTCTTCTATGTTCTACAATATATCATTTGAATATAATTGAAAATGATGAATTAATATAAAACATATAAAACAACATCAAGAAAACATAGCTTTATGGATGGCCTGCATGCATATCCATGCCGTAAAAAATCGATTGATACCCTTTTCAACTTTATTGAGACTTCAATGATTATTGGTTATTTTGTGGGGTGTGTTAATAATTCACAAAATTAATGATACCTGGGTGCAATGTTTATTTCTGTTTATTTCTAATAAAACAAAAGGCCTATGTTGACAATGGCAGATATTGCATATCACACACTACATCTACACACATCGTAAAACTATAGGCTTCAAATCTTAAAACACATGCATAGATATTTTACCGCAATAGATCGGTCCCTTTACAAAACCCATGCAAATAATCCAATAGTATTCTTATCCATTTCCCTGAGTGACATGTCTGATACAAGAATGTGTTTGCTGCCTGTAGAGGATCAGCGCGAGGGCGTTAGCACCAGTCCACACTGATCAGAGGGAGAGGTTTTTGTACGAGGATATATCACTGTGCCCCCCCATATACACTGTGATACATGTAATGACAAAAACCTACACCACGGACGTGCCTGCTTAACCGAAGGCTATGTAAGTCTCTATTCATTACTTTGTTTAAAATTAACTGTACTTTTTTTTTAATTTAGCTTAAAATTGGAAAATGATATTAAACAAAGTACACAAAAAATATATTTCTCACAATATATATGTTTCGGGTTATTTTGAAAGAGATGATTGATTATATTGTAATTGTCATTGGCCGTATTCTTAGTATTATTACAATTATATTAATATACGTATTTACATTTTTATTTAGGATTACTGTTATTGTCTATCTATCTATTATGTATTGTCATCTTTCTTCTATTAATGTTATACTTCAAATTTTATTTGTATTAATGTTATTATATGACCAATTGCAAGTTCAATGGGATGATGGAAAAAAAAAGCTATTTATTAACATTAGTTAATACAGTAATAAGCATAACTAACAATTAACTCAGTTAATTATTGGTCTATAATAATAATTTACTAATGGTGTTCATGTTAACAAAGGTATTATTTAATAGAGATAGGGTCAACCCTATTAAATACTTAAAAATACATAATATCAACAACATTAATAATAGTAATTAGTAATCATTAATAATCATTAGTAAATTATTGCTAGACCATTAGTTAACTGTTAATTAACTGTAAGTTCATGTTTATTACTGCATTAGCTAATTTTAATATATGGTTGATTATTATTAAGTGTTAGCATCATGTATCATTTGATTGTGGTGCATGCCCCATCAATATTACAGGCAAGGCTAAACTACTGTATTTATATAGCACTGTTCATACACGAGGCAGACTCAAAGTGCTTCACTTACAATAAAATGAAATAATACAATTAAAATATTGTTGTAAGAGCCAATAAGGGACTAGTTTATTAATTTGTTAAAAACACTTTCAAGAATTTCATTATGATTCAAAAGATGTGTTATTCTAAAATGCCTAATATGTTACATACAAAGAATATTAAAACATTCATGTACTTTTGGTCTTCTGACCAATATATATAATATATAATAATAAATGTATGTAAAGATATTGACAGTAAGGCCTTTATTGGAAGGAGGTCAATATTAGAGACCGGCCTCTGTTTCTATTGGAGGAAAACGGACGACCAGTAGAATGAATAAAAAGCAGATTTAGTGTCTATCGAGAGTCCAGAGGAGGTGATAGCTCTAGCTTGTAGCTCTAAGTAAGTAAGTAAAGCTTTATTTATAGAGCACTCTTCCCAGCACGAGTGCACAGTTTATGTAGGACAGAGAGGGGGAGGATTTGCATTTTGCAAAAGGGGATGATGTTATAGGTCAACGGTCCGATGCCCTGTACGTTGTTATTGCAATATTGCATTTCTATTGCACGTTAGGCTTGGGCGGTATGACGGTATTACGGTATATCAGGGTATTTAGAAATACCGACGGTATGATTTTCAATACCGTCAAAAATACAGATGCATTTCTTTCTATCAGTGTTGCGTCACACAATAAAACGGAGCGGCGCAAATTGATTGATTGATTGATAGGAATGCGGGTCACGTGAACCGAAAGTGATCGAAACAGAAACCTAAGTGACGGCTCTCGCTAGCTCTCGCGGGCCATATTTCCCGCCCAATCTGGCAACCCTA
>OMLJ01062107.1:0-11043 GCA_900302595.1 Gadiculus argenteus | reverse complement strand
TCATTTGGCTTTCCTGCATACACAAACACACACACACACACACACACACACACACACACACACACACACACACACACACACACACACACACACACACACACACACACACACACACACACACACACACACACACACACACACACACACACAGTGCCACATTCACTCACTCACTCAGCTCATGTCATTTGCTCACATTCACAGCCTGCTAAAATCTGTTAACACACTTCCCCACCAAATGGTCCTTTTGCCTTCAAATGTCTTTTCATCAAAATGTCATAATGTTCAATCGCACCGTGTCTGGTCTGTTAGAAACCCAGGAGCTCAGACACACACCAACCATCTTGACCCTACTGGCTCAGAGGGCCCAACTTTTACTAATAGACATTAAAGTGACAAGCAGGTTCATGAAATCTGCTGTGACCGCCATGACTCAACAATACAAAATAAGATAACAAAACTACATAAGACTACCATCTACTCACCTCTGCACCAGGTTAACTGCAGTATGCTAAACAAACTCCCCAAAAAGTCCACTTCATGGCATCTGGTGCACCGAGTATAAATACTGTTGCACCTGCACCCCTTTGTCCCGACAAAGCAGATTTGCGGAGGGAAAATAATTACCGAGCTCTGTGCTCCTGCTAATATGTTGAGACTATGAACAAGCTCAGGCGTTGATTACATTTTTAGCAGCCCCCCCAACCCACCACCACACACCTGCAGCGTAAAGTAAAGTAATCTCAGGGCCTCTCTGTCTCTCTGCTGCTGCTGAGGCCTGCAAGCTGCTGCCTGTCCATCCCTGGGGTAGCAGGGGGGGGAGTTGGGGCGATGCGGGTTTTAGATTGCCAGAATATGAGTGCTGGAGATGGAGGAGGAGAGGCCTTTTGGCTGTTGCTTGCTCCCCTTCAACAGAGGACCCTGGACTAACATCGAACATTACCGCCCAGCTGCTCGTATCGTGCAGTGACCTTGTGGGAAAAGTGAGCTCTCAGAGGAAACGGAGGAAAGGACTTTTGTGATTTTTTTTTTTTTGTGGGGTTACTTTGCTTTAAGATGTAACTCTAATTTAGGTATTTAATGTATTTTTTGTATGGTTGTTATTGCCTTTTCACTGTGCGACTTTTGGTCTGAATAGTTGAATGACTTGACTTGAATAAAAAAAAATACTAAAATAATATCTTTCATATTTCCACTGCCTTTATAAGGTAAACCGATGAATAGTTTGAACCGGTGCGCTTGTGTATGAACTTATGAATCCTACAGGAGGTGTCGATGTGGCTTTAATAGGATGACAGTGATCAAATAACCGTCACATCAGTCAACCTGAGGACTCTGTGAACCTCCTCTCTCCTTCCCTCAAAATAAGCACTGTGTAAGTAGGCTGCACTCACAATTAAAATGCAGGAGGGGGAGGGAAGAGGAAAAGGAGTGCTTGTTAGTGCCACGGCTTTGCACGGGGCACTCTCCTCCACTGCAATAGCAGTGAATGAGAGTGCCTCGTGCAAACCACGAGGCATCTCTTATTATTGCTCAGGCTTATTTTTTTTCTTTATTATAATTCTTCCCAAAATCTTTGGTACGTAACTAGTCCTGCAGCTTTGAGAAAACGCGAAAAGTAAAAATGTCAAAACGTGCGTCCTGATCGGGAATTGATGGGAATTACTTTTATTAGCAATCGGCACACTTTTCGGCTCATCCGGAACGCATTGTGAGACGTTTGGCGCTTCACTACTCCCACAGCGTTGCCCGAACAATTGCAAAGCGATATATGAAAATATGCGCCCTGCAATTAACTCCAGTCCTGTGAATTTTCTGAGTGATCGCACATCCCATCCATTGAAAATGAATGGGGAAATCGTAAAAAACAGCCCCTCTTTGGAGCCTCGCCATTCTGTCATACTTTGTCGCAGACACAAGGTTGAAAGTATAAACGGGTCACAAGGTTTGGATCTCCGTTGGCCTAAATACACTTTTTGATAGCTTCTACGCTTTTTACGCAATCACAATTTACGTTTCTTCTAACATTTGTGGACAGTTTCAGACTTCTAATGAATGTGTATTGCGTGGGTTAGAGTGGTGACGTCACCTGTGCTCTAGCTAGAATCCAAAATAGATATGAATATTCCACACTTCAACACTTTATCATCCTACTCCCAGTTTTTACTCTACATGCACAAATTATACACCAGAATGTAGGTGTTTGTCCTCTCTCCTACAATGTGACTTCATACAGATCAGAGTCCCGGTTTTTGAATAAATCGCCCCAGAGTGCAGCAATGCCTAACATTGCTCTCATCCACTTCCATGTTAAATTCCTCTCAAATCCGATCTCATAAACGATCGTAAGGCGATTTACAGACACATATCATACATCAGTGTCTTCGTTGAAGCCTTGTGATGCTCAAAGTGTAAACATTTTGATTGCTCTACTTTTTGAGATATTGGGATCTGATTAGGGCCAGGTAAATCTCTCTCTCTCTCTCTCTCTCTCTCTCTCTCTCTCTCTCTCTCTCTCAGATGACTAGGCACGTCTTGAATTAGCCTGTCAGCCTATACAGTATATATATGTATATATATAACTTAAGACACATGCACAGCGTGTGTCTGTATGTGTGTAGATCAGGGTGTCCAGGTTTACATCTGTGATTGTGCGTGTGTGCGAGGAATACATTCACTGAATATGAATTGTTTGAAATCTATCAAGAATCACACCAACACTATGTACACATTCTGGTAGTAGCCCCATGGCTACTACCAAATTTCCCTGGAATTTTGTGTCTAGTTGATTATTACTATTACTACATAATTTCAAGTTGGGATAATTGTCGGTTTTCCTAACAAATATTTAAATGTTGAAAAAAAAGTGAATTCATTGTGCGTATCTTTCTCTGCCTTTGCCTGCCTTTTTGTCAACTGATCTTTTTTCCTTTAGGTGAGTTCTACTAGGCAGAGCTCAGTTAATGTTCTTCTCAGGTTTCATCCTTTCTTTATTATTCTCTACAAACTTTGAGACCTATCTCCTCCAAATATACTTTACTTAGAGACTGCACTCACATTTTAAAATGTTCACCTTTATTCAAGTTTATTTTTAATGCATTTTTCAATACTTAACTTTTATGATTACTTTTTTTATATTTTATAACGAATTTGTGAGCCTTCAACTTGTCGGAGCTCTGAAACGATGCCCTAATATCCGTATTGCGATTCCGAGCTCGACAACTGTTCAATTCCTTTTTAACAAGTCTGAGCTCGTTCTATCAAATGGAGTCAAGTTGTCTTGAAAGCATCATGAGCAGAGCAGCAGCTCATTGATTAGAGTAGGAGCGTATCCTTACGGCCATGTGCAACACCACCCAATGCTTTTGAGCTTAGGCTAGCAGGGGCACAGAACTTTGTAATTTGTCTATTGTGTCGAAATAGTTCTGCCCATGAGCTCCGCTTGCAAGCTATGTCTTCTCAGCAGGCCACAGCTCCTCAGCAGGCTATCTGTTTCATGTTCCTATTCAATGGTCCAATGTGTGGCCCTTCACTTTTGTGATCCAAGTCAAGGCCCTCTGGAGAACAATGTTGCCCACCCCCGGTATAAACACTGTATGGTTATTTGAAGTGGGAATGTGATTTTTTTTTACCATAGAAAATGCCACCAAGATCAAAGCTGGCAAAACATTTGCTTTAGAAACACTTCATAGAAGAACTGTCTCCCGGCTTTCTTAAAAGATTTAATGTAGTCAAGAAAGAGGGGTGGTATCCACTTCAAAACCACATAAGTGCTTATTTCAGATGAAATTACATACGGTTTCTTGAAGAGTGGTGAAGAAGAAGACTCAAAAGGAAGAACATAAGACTCAAAGTTGAGGTAAGGGACTTTGTTCAGAGTAGAAAAGCACAGAGAAGAACAGCGGTGCGTCAGTAGTTTGATTGGCTTGGCAGTTTATACTCTGCAGTCATTACAATGGGTTCCATGTAGCCTAACTCCTGGCATATTGAAAACCTCATGGAGGGAATGGAACAGAAGAACGACAGGGCTTCCTCTTTCATGCCGTACTGAAATAGATGAATAATTCGCCTTTCCTTCTTTAACATCCTTCTCTCAAATCACAGCTCCCAGCTTTGTTTTTTCACCTGCTGGTTAAAGCCTTTGCTGAAAGTATATTCAGGACTATTCAAGGGCTTATTGAGCATGTCAAAAGAGGTACATATTTCACAAGTAAGCATGTGACTGACTATTTAAACAGGTTTCTTTGACATAACCACCCTTTTGATAATTTCCAACTGAGACAAATCCCAAAAAGCTTTAGAAAATGAGTTGCGGTAACTTCTTTTTCTGTTAGGCTTAATCAAAAATGTGTTGTTTTTTTCTCTCATAATTTCACTAAGATGCACCATAGTCAGGTCATAAAATTATTGGAATAACACGTGTTCATTATCATTAGAAGAAACAATCACAAGGAGCTAATTTCCACAATGTTTGACTACACCCTATCATTATTATATATATCAACTGAATGCATAATGAGAAACAAAGCATGTCATTATTATAATGTGTTTTTTTTCCTCCCCTGGTTACAACACCAGTCATTTTCATGATGACATAATTTAGATAAATATATTTCAGTTGATGGATCAAACCGTATCTGAAATGACCTGCACAATGAACACAACCGATCAAGCACACACACATGCACGCACACACACACACACACACACACACACACACACACACACGCACGCACGCACGCACGAACACACACACATGGTTTGTCAGAAATATGGAATAGGATGGTAGTATATATCAACCCTTGATATATATGGTGTATTGGTGTATTGCAACCCTTGGTAGCAATGTGTTTTCAACTTTAATCCCATCTCTTAAGCGCAGGAAACTTAAGTCCATCTAATGGCGGTGCCTAGGTGTCAGGAGAAGAAACCGAACATGTATGGAGAGAGGAAACTCTCTCCATACATGCAGATCACTGTGGCTGGCTTTTGGCTAAATAAATAATGGATTGTTTCTTTTGGCCTTTTAGTAGATATACTAGATATAGAAACAACATCAAACATAATTATATATCATTATATAACATGATATTATAACACTTCTGTATAATGTCTGAACTTGCTTTCTGTCGCTAGCAACGGAATGTCACATTGATGATCTATGGTGTGAAAAATGTAATTGATGGTTAATACAAAATTGGAGACCCTTGCTGAATGTCACAGTACAATTTGCACCCTGGTTACAATGACAACTGCCACAGCGAGACGAAAAATAATGCTCCTAATATTAATGAAAGAGGTAACACAATGAATGTGGATCAATGGTCTCTTTCCCACATCCAAACACAGTAACAAAGAAAAAGAAAGAAAAGATAAGAGACAAAAAAGACAGCTAGCCTACTGATCGTCACATCTCCACCTGTTCGCTCTCAGAGAGGCAAACATTTCCGTTAGGACAGGCAGTAAATGGGCCCATTTGACCATCCAATGGGTTGCTGGAGGGTGTGCTGGAGGGTGTGCTGGCAGCCTTGGACTTGGCTCATTACAGGATGATAGCTTCACCACCCTAATCTATCTTTCCCTCTGTCTGTCTGTCTGTCCCTCACTCTCTCTCGCTGTCCCTCGCTCGCTCTCTCTCTCTCTCTCTCTCTCTCTCTCTCTCTCTCTCAGATAGTTGTATGAGCCCAGTGCCATTAGCCAGAAAGCAAAACTAATGAGGGGAGAAATTAACAAAACCACCTTACCACTTCCGTTTTCTATCACCAGCTGACACTCATGTCACTTGAAGTCGTCGGTCATACACTTGGGACCACTGGGATCCAGTGGTCCCACTACATTACAGAACAACGTCTGGATAGAGAGACGGCACATAGCCAGGGCCTGTAACCAAAACTGACCTCATACCACTGTGTTGGTGTTGTTCCTGCAATATCAGAATTCATTGTTTTCCCTGACCATCGTCGCAGCTCACCAATGTGATGTCATAGCTTAGCGACCGGGGAAAGACCAGAACAAAACTGAAACGCGGCTCATTGCTCGCACGCAGAATAGAAGTTAAGCATACTTTCTTAAACGATACGCCATTTCAAACATTTAACATCAGCGTTATATTGATTTATTAAAGACAGATAAAATGGCATATTATTAATAATGACCGGCTTCCCATACATTACAACACAAGACTGCTTTTAAATAATGAGCTATCCTCGATGTACCAACATTCTGCTCTATTTTTTCAGCCGTCCCTTTCATACGTCCCCTAGCTCCTCCAACATAGGACACAGTCTGCCGTTGTATGAAACCAGTTTACTGTCGAGTTGGGATCTTGGTTACATGCAGAGCAGGTGTTAGGTCTCTCTGTCTCCCATGGTAATGTCTGATGTATCCTGCATGCGTTGTTGGCTCAATGCACCACAGATGTTCAGCTCAATTGGCCCCAGAGTCTAATCAGTCCGACTCGGGAAAGGTAAGGTAAAACCAGCCATCAAAAACGCACACTCCACATAGAGTAGGCTTTGCCCTGGTATTTGAATCCGTCAAAAGCAAAGCCATCTGTCAAACCAGACGTAAACACAAATACAATTTATATGAAAATATACGAAAAATACCAACATTGAACAATTATATTCAGCAAAACGTGACCCAATTTGTACAGTAATTGTGGTTCATTTTGTGGGCTCTTTAAGGAGAGGCATGACATGGGATTGTTAAGTTATGTACCCCAATTTAATGTCACTGTTTAGTTTTTTTTAGATATTTTGCTTCCTACTACTTCAACATCTATAAGGTTAGGGGTAGGGTCAATAATAAATATGATAATTATTATTGTTTTAAATCTTGATAATGGTTTAGGGTTAGGGTTACCCTAACCCTACACAATTCTCAAGATTTATCAGTTAGAATGACAATATTTATAAATAATCCATTCAATTGGTGCTGTGGGAGTTGTTGGAGTTGGAAGTTAACAACGTAAGTTAATTACTGTAAAATAATTTTCTATTTTTATAATTTGCCAGCATTTAGTTCATTGTAGTCCAGTGTGGTGTTGACACATACACAATTGCTGTCAACATAAACAAGCAGCTATACAACATTAACATTCAGCTTTACATTAAACACACACTGGGCAGTATGCAGACCTTTCACATATTCTTCCCTTCAGACATGGCGCTATACTAAAGCCGTTTATCAATGACATGCTCCGTAGTGAGGGGACAATTTAAAACCAATTGACTTGCTGTCCCCTTGGGGAGATGAGTCGGATCAAACGGCACGTCCCTTCCCCTGGCTTCAAACGCTGTTGCTCCTGGAGCTCCGTCGCCACGACTACTTAAGAAGAAGCCATGACATCTGGACATCCTTTGCTCAAGTGTCCAATTTAGACAAACAATAGTTTAGTGTTTCTATTGAGTGTGTGTGTGTGTGTGTGTGTGTGTGTGTGCAGGAATATATAAAGATATAAACATTACACATGTATGGAAACATGTTTATAAAATGACAAGGTACCTGGTAAAAATGTACATTATCTGAAAACACTGAAGCTTTTTGGTGATTAGTGAGCATCCGTACAATTCAAAGATTTGGATTGAAGGGCCCCTTTTAATTACCAGGAGTCATGTTGATTACTCGGTACGTATCACTTGGGGATGTTTGATGATGTTTATCTTAAAGGAGTCACACCTCTTAAAGGTGTGACACCTTTAAGATAAAACAGGGAAAACATCCCGAGGTGAGAGGTAATTTTTTTTTGCATTCATCTCTTGGGGGTTCATTTTAACAAAGGTGTTCAGTAATACAATACAGAGATCATTGATGATCGGACTCTCTTCATGTTACTCCATGCAAAAAAGTCATACATAAATAACTAACATAGTAATGAATTTCATTTTCTTTCTACAAATTATATGAATATTGATATGGTAACTCTACAGATGTTCTACGTATGTCATGAAAAATAGTGAAAATGATTGCTGTGCGTTGTCTGTAGCCTAAATACTTGTTTAAGGGTAATTTCGGCACTGCAATGTTATATGTGTGAGGCTTTGTTCACAGCAGTGCTCCTTCTTTTTGACATCCATCAGACTTTGTGACTCCTACAATCCTACTGAATAAAGATTAATACAAAAAGGTGCTTGATAGTGTAGCACAGAAAACTCCATCATGCCTTGATAAGAATCTGAAAGTATATGATGTCATAATGGGAAACAACTCTTTAAGCAGTTTATTTTCTATCTCAGAATAAAGAATGGTGGAACTAATCAGAGCTTAATTGAATCACAGCCAAAGGGAGCTTCCAGATAAGGGAAATAATTAATAATTTTCCTGTGGCTATTATAGAATGGGTTTACTCTTTCCCAAACCCTGGGAGAATATTAGAAGTGGCCCAAGCCAAAACATAAAGGTTAGCATTAAACCAGGCCGGGAAACAATAGAAATCGGTAGCATTGTTGTAGAATTACTCACATTGTATGTCCTGGCCTAGACATGTATGGGGCGAGTGCAGCATCACTTATGGCATATGGCACATTAGGCTAAGGTAACCTATATGACCCTGGAAAGCGTGCATTTGCATCCAAGCATATGTAGACCATCGCAGAATCTAGCAGCCGTATTTATAGCCCTGTTTATCAGACAGAATAGTGGAAACAAGAAAAGCTAACTACCCACCCTCCAGGGCCCTCTAAAGTGTTGAAATAATTCATCAGTTGGGAGCGTTTCATAAAAAGGAAAAATAAATCGAACCAATTAATATCCCAAACAGTTGATTAGGGATAGGGAATCGTCGAATGTGTACGGGGAGTGATTTAAACTGAGCACATTTCAAATGATCAGTTAAATGCCGCATCAAGAAGACATGATTTTTTAAGTAATGAACCTCGATTAAAGGTCACTGGTTTTCAGCAAATATGTAGCTTCTTATACTACGCTTACAGCCACTATAATATACCAACTATATATCCATCTGAAGCTATAAAAAAGATTAATAGCATATTCAGGCATGTTGGAGTTGAAAGCGAATTACTAATTTTCTCATCATTTAGGTCATAATATTCCAGCAGAAAATATGAATATGTGGAAAGTAACATGAAACTGAAGAAATGTAAGATAAACTGTAGAGACTGTATCACTCGTGATGAGCTATTTAGATGATTAGTCCGAACAAATGTCAGGAAATGAGTTAGAAATGTTCTCAAATGTATCAACATATCCAACACTCTCATCCATCCGTCCTTCCCCAGTTGATCCATCTATTCTCCCATCGATCACTTATAATTGAACTATAACTCTATTTGTGTATATTTACATTCCAGAATAGCAGCCTTAAGTTTAACCTTCTGTGAATCATATACAATACGGTTGTGAATGGTTTGGACAATTTTCTTTTTGATATGGAATTTTTTCATAATCGTTTTTTCCTCTAAGTCTCTATGTTTAATTTGGTGACATGAAGCATAACTTAAACATTCCAAACCTTTTGAACTAAAACTTTGAATCTTTCAGGAGCTTTTTCCGTCTGATGGATCCATTTTCTGATGATCACAGACACATCTTGCTAAAATTAGGCAGAGGAAACGAGGATACGGAGACAGGAGAAAAAAGTTGTGAAGTTTGACAGAGTGAGAAAAGAAGAACTCAGATCTTGCTGATGTAGCTAAAATTTAATTGCCATGCCTCCGACTAGGGTTAGGGTTTTTCACATCAAACAGCATAATTTGACTTCAATTTAGCTTGACATTCACTATATAAATGGATTGGAGTGGCTGGAAAAAACAACTTTTGTATGTTTATATAGAACCATACAGTATGTGTTGGGATGGAGAAATAAGGACGGAAAGCGGATTGCGTTCAGATGTTTCAATACAAGTGGTTGTATGAGGGAATATCTGAATCCATTATGAAACTAAATTGTGAATGCTGCATACTTGCTTGCTGCAGCAATTAAAATAGATTGATGCGTCTAACTTTCATCAGCATAATGCATTAATACCTCTTAAAGAACAACTAAAGCATTTTCCAACCCACTGTGCAAGATGTGTTAATGTGCTCACAAACAAAGCCAAGCAAGCACAACGGTGCATTGCTTTATCATTAATTTTATTTTACTTTTGTTAATGTATTTTGTTGAAGAAAATGTCTAAACATCATATTTACTCTTTCACATTGATCATTCTTTATCGGGCTGCCTGTTTGCCTGCTTTATTTAAATCATAGAATAAAAGTGTTTTCGAGAGACCTGCATTTTTTTTAAAAATAGTATTGTTATGGCTGTGGCCGTGCCAAGCTGATTATTTGCTCCGTCTCTCCCTCTTGGTGTTTCCGTGTCCATCCAGACTAGAGAGTATTGAGACTTAACTCCGTTGCTACAGGTATTATTAGACTGTCTTCCTCAGCTTGTCCTTTTCCTTTGTGTCCAAGAAGGAACATTCCCTACACCCTTTTATTGACTACCGTGGCCTGAATAAAATCACTGTTAAGAACAAATACTCGCTCCCTTTGATTAACTTGACCTCAGGAATGCCTACCATCTAGTTAGAAGAAGCAGGGGGGACGAATGGAAAACCGCTTTCAACACGCCACTTTTTGAGTACCTAGTTATGCCCTTTAGACTTGCCAATGTCCCAGCTTCACGCCAGTTTGTGGTGGAAGTGGACCCTTCAGATTCTGGAGTCCTGTCCCAGCACTCCACCTTAGGGAAACTATGATGTTAGGAACCGGGAGCTTCTAGCTATAAAACTGGCTTTGGAGGAATGGAGGCACCAGCTGGAGGGAGCCGGGCACCCCTTCCTTGTCTGGACCGATCACAAGAACCCTGCCTGCATTCAAACACCTAAACGCCTCAACTCCCTTAAAGCCTGTTTGGTGTTGTTTTTAAGTCACTTCAGCTTCACTCTGACCTACCCTACAGGTGCCAGGAATATAAAGCCTGATGCTCTATCCCACCAGTTTGCCTCTGAGGGTCAGCTGTCCCAGCTAATATTCTTCCGTCGTCCTGTGTAGTGGCTGTGGTGACGTGGGAGATTGAGTCGTTAACTCAAGCTGCCATAT
>OMLJ01062093.1:2500-10426 GCA_900302595.1 Gadiculus argenteus | reverse complement strand
GGAGGGGGTCTATATTAACATTCAGTGTGTGTGTGTGTGTGTGTGTGTGTGTGTGTGTGTGTGTGTGTGTGTGTGTGTGTGTGTTAATCTAAGTCAGTATTGACGTGTCGGTCACATGTCATGAAGAGTCTGCATGGCCACTGTGGCTGCATGGTGTATCCGTTTCTTCGTTCTTTGTGGTCAACAACAGACCAGGTAAATCTGGTTTCACACTGAAACCGGATCTAACTAGTTTCAGTGTGAACAGCGGTGCAGCAGAACCTGACCACAGCCGCCACAGGGCCCCCAAACCAGGACCAGACAATGCTGCACAATAGAAAACATAGCATAGCGTAACATAGCATCGGGTCGTTTAAACACAACCGTTTTATTTCGATTTTTGGATCGACTGATTAAGTTAAAATCTTATAATATTATCGCCGGGGCATGTGTCCCCCCCCATTCCCCCATCTGGACACGGCCCTGCTCTGTACATGTCACCACACATAAGCCGAGATTAAAGTTTGGTTCTTTTAAAACAGTGCTATATAAAGACTATGGTCTCTTAAGGGACAGGATCAATCACTACATGGCTTTTCGTCTACACTATAGCCGAGTATCGACCAGGCGTGCTTTTCCCGCTAGTGAGGTTTTGTGGGTGCGGTTTGGAGAGAGGATCCGCCCCTCAGGACTCTTACAGGGGCTCTTACAGCGGCTCAGAAACTCCTCCAGCAGAGGTGGTACTTTTCTGAGCCGCTCGTAGCTCGTCGACGCTCCGTCGGCAAGCCTCTCGGACTTCCCTGTGGTTGCGTACGCGACGACAAGGGGAGCTAACGCGTGGGGCGTAGCCACAAAAAAAAGCCTGGGACTGAAAAAGTCCTGGTCGGTACGCGGCTATTGACTCTGTGGTTAAAAATAGAAAATAAACAGATCATCACCTGCTGAATCCCGGGGGGGGGAGACGAAAGGCCGTCCCCCGGACCAGCGCGTCCCGGGAGCACTCGTGACTTCACGTCCTGTGATTTAAAACACCAGCTCTGCTCATTTATCGCCGCTGTCGAGGGCCACGCCTTCGGGGCGTCAGACATGTGATCGAAACGCATCGCAAATGTTAACTTAAAAGCGATCACACCAAGGTTGTGAACTCCTAGGTCGCCCTCGGGCAACGCGCCTCGTAAAATGTGCTCAAATTCAAGTTATTTTTTATTTCTCGCCAAGAACGCACTGTTAAACTTGCGCATCTATAGCCAGTTGGATTAAGTGCTTTTGGCATTGGAACACAGATTTTATGACTTTGTCGGCGGTATGTACGGCATGCCGAGGCGAAGATGAAAGGAGTATTTATTTCAGACAGCAATGGAGATGATTGCTATATTTCCAAGGCAGGTTTGGTTATTTTCAAAGACAAGAGACGCAAGTTGCTCCCTGTAGCCTCAGAAATGCTCATACGGTTTGTTTTATGTCCCGTTTCATTTTTTAAATTACATTCCTTTGTCTCGACCGCTCATAAAAACAAAGCTAGCCACTTTAAGACGCCGACTTCTTGCGGGATTCCGTCGCGATGTGTAACACGTCGGCGCGAGCGACGGATTCAGAACACAAACGACGACAACATAGTTTCATCAGCAATAAAACAAAGAAACACAGATCAGTTACAAGCGGTTAAGTTAGCCACAAAGTGATTCCACGAAAAACACTAACATTAGAAAAACAGCAGACACTTGGGAGAGTGCCACACGCTACCCCGAAATAGTTTGGCCGTCGCTCGCCCGGAACGGTGACGTTGGACGAGCGAGCAGACCGGCCCGGGTCACACAGATATGGATCGGCTCGCTCCCCAGACATCCATTGATTTGTTCCATTAGACAGATGGTTACAGCTCAGGGAATGAAAAACTATCTCCGTGGCAACTTTGCGTTGATGTTTTTGTGGTGGATGTGAAGTCAAGTGATGTTCCAGACCGTGAGCAATGTTATTTCATTACATTTATTTGAAGAAAAAAAATACGACTGTGATAAAGTAAAATTTGACGAACAATTCTTCCTCCTCGTCCATCTGGTTATAAGGCATTTGATGTATGATATTCTCTCTCTCTCTCTCTCTCTCTCTCTCTCTCTCTCTCTCTCTCTCTCTCAGGCGGAATGTGACCTTGAGAAGGGCCTGGAGATGAGGAAATGGGTCCTGTCTGGTATCCTGGCCAGCGAGGAAACATACCTCAGTCACCTGGAGGCCCTCCTTCTGGTGAGACCACAGACTGTTCTCTTATTATTATTTATTCTATTAAGGCCATGAGTGGCCCACTATGGTCACCACACCTCAGTTCCTGCTGGTTGGCTGGTTCTCCTTGAACAGCTTTGTGGAATTACCTAATGGAATACCTTACTTAATACCTTGTTTGAACTTTACTTCAATGCCCATGAAGACAGGACTTAAGTTACTTTTTCGTCCCTACTTCCCTACTAGATCCCCTATCCTACCCCTTCTCTTGCCCAGTATGTCCCCATACTCTGGTCCCATGGCCAAATCCCACACCAGCCCTTACCAGAAATAGGGAACAACAAAATAAACTATTACATAAATTACAGCACAACTACTGTTTATCGTTAATGACTCATCGGCTTTCCCTACTCTAAAATGTGTATTTTAAATGTCAGGTGTCTGTCTAACCACACATTTGATCTGTCATTATTGTATCATATCCCATAACATACACTTTTCTTATGATCACTGAGACCGTGCTAAGCCAGGAGGTCAATGTTCCTCTCATCAATACCACCACCCCTTCCTATTTCTCTTACTTTAACCTGCCTCGTCCAACAAGAAGAGGTGCTGGACTTGACCATAAATGTTCTCCTATCTCATCCCCACTCTCTCTGGTGATTCTTACGAGTCTGATTAAGTCGTTTGATTTTACACCGTTTTGGAATGAGGCCAGTCACTCTTAAGGGTCTCACACTTACTTCACTTAGTGCTTTTCGCTGGCTCTAGCTCTCACTAACTCGAAATGAATGGATGTTTGTGTGTCTGACCACACAGCTTTCTAAGGTTTCAAAGCTCCCCTTCCGTGTCCTCTCCGTGAGTCCTCTGATCCTATTAGATCCCTTGTTCATTTTTACAAGGGAACACTGGAGACTGCCGGCGCTTTCCGAGATGCCTTCGTAGCCTCTTCTTACCCCTGTCCCGCTGAGCTTTAACAGTGACGACAGGATTGACAATTGTAAGGATAACTGCCGGCCTATCTTGGGTCTATTGTACCCACAAGGATCAGAATCATCATAATGCACAGTGGTGGCTCAATGGCCCTACCCCGTCCACCAGCAGACGCAGAAGAGCCAACTCATGCTTTGTTCATGTGTTCAACGCATCTCAGGGTGAAAAGTCTGCAGGCGATTCAAAATGCTAAATTTAGATATTACTCCAATATCATCACCAATAACAGTAACAACTTCAGATCCCTGTTTAATGTGATTCATTCAGACACCAGAATCTCAGGTGTCATCACTGACAACCTCGCTAATTAAGTGAAACAACAATCTCAAAGGCTAACTAACAGGAACATTGTCATTGTCGTAAACTACAACTGTATGTTTTTTGAATAATATTATAATGTAAAAACTGCAAAACGAAAGGGCCAGCCCTTTATTTTTTAAATGTGCAACTGCAGCAAAAAAAAAACAAATTAACCCAAAGCAACCCCACAGCACACACAGGTAACCTCTTTGCTGCCTGTTCCCTCAGCCCATGAAGCCTCTGAAGGCTGCGGCCACCACCTCCCAGCCTGTGCTGACTGTGGCCCAGATAGAGACCATCTTCTTCAAAGTGCCTGAACTCTACGAAATCCACAAGGAGTTCTATGACAGCCTACTGCCCCGGGTTCAGCAGTGGAGCCACCACCAGAGGGTTGGGGACCTCTTTCAGAAACAGGTATGTGTGTGTGTGTGTGTGTGTGTGTGTGTGTGTGTGTGTGTGTGTGTGTGTGTGTGTGTGTGCGTGTGCGCGTGTGTGTGTGTGTGTTCTCCAGCCACCCTGGCAGCCAGAGTTATTTTCCTGGTGTTCCGCAAGGATACGTCCTTGGTCTCCTTTTGTTCCCCATCTACATCCATCCCTTTAGCTGCATTGAGGTTGACATTGACAGCACAGAGTATACCCATCATGCTCACCCAGCTCCCTTGGTGACCAGGAGATATAATTTATCTTGGTGGCCCTCCTGTCAAATTTTCCCAGCCTACAACCTACCACCTCAAAACAACTTTGAATATACCTCCTCAGCACCTGCTGCAGAGCAGTTATGCAATGCCTTTCATAAACTCCATGCAGCACTGCTGCAATGCAGTTTACATGGAAATAACCTTGTATGAAGTAGTAGCTCCAGTATGCCAGTGGGAAAGCCATAGATAGAACACTTTGTGTAATACATGTTTGCTGCATTTAGCTTTAGGATGATAAATATAACCAACCTAGATATTTAAAATCATGTGCCCTCGTAGTTCCCCCCCAAAAAGTCCAGTCTGCAGTGTCTGTTCCCAGGTAGGTTTTAAAAACTACAATTCCTGGTGGTAAATGTAGGGAAAGAACACATCAGAGAAAGTCCCCAGTTTCATATTTTGCTCTTTTCTTGTTTCGCCAAGCTTTTTCCTCTAAATTTGACGAAAACATTTGAGCATGAGTAATTTCTATGAGGACCTCACTTGAGGAGGAAGTCTCTTTCCTGATCCACTGAACCACTACAGGCCTCACAGTACTACACTACAGACAAGTGATTTCCCTGATTCGTCTTACCTCGATGGATTCTGTAGCCAGGGATAACTTTGAACGTCTAACATCGAAACACTCAGAACCCAAAACTCATAACCCGAAACCCAGTTTCCTTTCTACCGGCTCGATGACCTCAAAATCGAGAGTTCTGAAGGTGAATGCTAAATGTAAACGTGTGCTCATTCTCATTCAGTTACTCTCTTCAACTCACCAAATAGTTTGACGTTGTCTCTTGGATCGCGAATGCTTTTGTCCCAACTAAATTGTTCCACAATTCTCTGCTGGGGAGGTAGACAGCAGGGCTGCTAGGCACACTCTGACTGGTAGTGTATATATCCTCTGCTGGGATTGTGTATATATATATATATATATATATTCAGCCTAGGCAGCCTCACTTCCAACTGGTTTATTCCTCATCCCCACTTTCATGCGGTCCTCGCTAGCTGCTATGGTAACCGCCTGCCTCCTGGGAGCGTCGTCACGCCAACAGCGTGTTGTTTCCTTAGTCGCCCACTGACGCTTGTTTCCATTGTTGTGCGTGTGTGTGTGTGTGTTTGTGTGTATGCGTGTCAGTTATGTAACACTCATATTATCTCTGCCGTCCTGGCTTCAGTTCTGCAATTATTTTCACAATTCAGATTTAATCTCAAATCCGTCTGAACAGGGCGTTTCTCTTTCTTTCGCTTCATGTTTGTTTTCCGAACAATCATGTTGCTCGATCGTGAATCTATAAGCGTGTAATTGGCTCATTTACAGCAAACACAAACTTCGGCCAGACTTGAAAAACAGTATATATTTAAAAAAAAAAATGTGTCTGTAAAGCTTTCAAATCAACACCATGCAGACTGACCACTGTAGAAATAAAGCTTCTGAAAGCTTTGTTTACTTGTGGGTTTTCGGTTTGAATATCTACAAAAGAAATTTAAACTCTGCCTCGTCAGTTTTTGGTTTCCAGCCCAGACTCTGAACCTCGTTATTGCAAGTGAATGTGTGACCGCAAAATAATTTGCATTGTTTTTGGTGAGCCTCTATAACGCTGTGTGTCCTCCCCCTCTCTGTCGCCGTGCACCAGGCCAGCCAGCTGGGAGTGTACCGCGCCTTCGTGGACAACTACGAGCTGGCCGTGGAGACGGCCGAGAAGTGCGGCCAGGCCAACACACAGTTTGCTGAAATCTCTGAGGTGAGATGCAAGGTTATGTAACACCTGGGCCGCAGAGGAAGCTTTCCCCTCAGTGCTTGATTCGTTTGGGGGAGGGGGGGGGATGCTCTATATATATTTTCAATCAAGGTTTGTCGGTTTATAATTATGTCCTGCACTTGGTATCGATGTGGTTATGTAAGAACATGTAGATATTGATGAGATGGGCGTCCTATGAAGTGAAGTGAGGACTAGAGGACTGGTTAGATTTATCAGTATTTCTGTTTCAGCCAATGATAAATTAAGTCAGTTCTCTTTCTGTCTCTTTTTTTAAACACTAAATTGAATACCAATAATGGTTCTATTTGCTTAGGATGATGAACTAATGCTTACGCCCATGGATATGATAGTTTTACTGAACCATACCAACTCATAACCTTACATAACTTGGTCCTAATTCTACGTTTACGGTTGCATTGAGGTGACTTTTGCATTGCATGTCGAAATGATCAGAGAATGTGCCGATATTTGCCGACATTTGATGATTAATCAATGAATGCTGCTGGGAGGCTGCTTTCAGACGGTTTTCTCTGCAGAATTGTGAAATCTTATTATTTGGATTTGAGTCTGCTCTTCTTGAGGTTGGTCCTCTTTTTAATGTTATTATAGTTTTCTTTTGAAATTCCAACTTATATGCCGAGAATACTCTCAGCGCTGTCGTGGATTTAGTGAGCAAACATTTAGTTTTATGGACTACAAGTATTAAGTTACAGGCACTCATTTAAAAAATGGTGAATCCAAAACCTCACAAATTTACAGTCTAAAGATCTCCTAGCCTAGTCATCAATCCCAAATCGAGCTCATATCAAACATCTATTACGACTCATTACATTATATTCCTTCCCCTTTTTTTTTACAAGGATAATAAATACACTTAACGTGGCCATGTATGCCTGGTTTGAAACAGGATATCCATCACGCGCCGCGGCCACGCTAACGACGCTCCGACCGGGAATGCCGACAGTGGCGGTGAACAGCTGACGATCGCGTTATCCATCTGTACCCTGTGCACGACCGCGGCTACAGCGAATCCATAATACCAGCAGTCCCTTTTTTTACTACTGCCTTAATCACTCTGAACTCTGCTCTACTTACGTGCTCGTTAATTGACCGTTCGACGCGCACGCAGGCACACGGGCTGGGGTGATGAGGCACGCATACAAATAGAGGCTTTCCGACTCTCCGCGCTGTGTTACAGTCAGGGTTAGTTTTTAATGTCAAGTGTGCGCTTGCCAGCATGCCTGCCTGTGGGCTTGTGGTCTTATCATACATGAATATGACCATCATGAATAATTAATATATACATAAATGTATGCCTTTTTGGTGGAATGCGTGCACTGTCGGTGCCTTGTTCTACCAGGAAGGGAATCGAACCCCTAACCCTAGCAGGGTTAGTGCCTCGCTCTACCAGGGAGAACCGAAGTCCGCCCTCACATGGTATCGATGGCATGCTCAACAGTGGGAATCAAACCCGTAACCCAGGCCGTGATGATGCCTTGCTCGACCAGTTGAGCGGCACAGGATCGCTATCACTCTCTCATGAACTGTTTTATAAGTGATGGTTTGAACTGAAATGTGTTTTCCCTGTGTGCGCCTCCTCCTCCCACGATCGTCCACAGAACCTGAAGGTGAGGAGCAACAAAGAGTGCAAGGACCAGTCTGCCAAGAATTCCCTGGAGAGTAAGTCACCCTATCTTCCACTTGTCTCACAGCCACATTGTTTGGAGAATATGTTCCTTGAGAATGCGTTTAATAAAATGTAAAGACCTAGATATAGACTGCTATTATTCGTTATATATTCTTTGTTAATGGTTGTTATTTCCTTGTTTCTCCAAAGCGTTGCTGTATAAGCCAGTGGATCGAGTCACACGCAGCACACTGGTCCTCCATGTGAGTATGACCAAGCAGCATGACGTCTTTCGCTCCATCCGTCATGATGATATCCATTCATAGAGAGATTTGTTGGATTGGCTCCGTCTCTCCCAGTCAACCTT
>OMLJ01062087.1:0-15541 GCA_900302595.1 Gadiculus argenteus | reverse complement strand
TGTGGTTATGAGAACACACAGCTGAAGCCCTGGGCTCTCTGCTTGTCCTGTCCGAGCACTAGCGTGGTGGGAGAGGGATTTCTCTGCTCCTGGTGTCAGTCGTCTCCTCCAGACTCTGTCTGACTCCTCCCCTTCTGCCACTCAACCTTTATCTACGTTTTTATGAAGTCTGACGAGCCGTCGTTAAATAAAAAAAAACTAAACGTTCCATAAGCCTGTGATTGTAATACAATAATCCCAGTTAGGCCTATGACCTGTTCCACACACAGTGGCATTTTCTGAGCACTCAAAGAGCTTTAAATGTGTGTAGTGTGTAGTGTGTGTCTGTGTGTGTGTGTAGTGTGTGTAGTGTGTGTGTGTGCGTGTGTGTGTGTGTGTGGTGGTGGTGGGGGTATCAAACGTCATCCACTATCCCTTTTTCCATTTAGTAGTGACATTTGAAACAACAAAGAGCAAAGTCCACAATGTCATAGTGTTATTTCAGACGATGACTCTTGGATTATTGTGTGCCATGCATTGCACCTCGGCCCACAATAAACAATAACCGACGAACACAGAATGTCCCCTGATTCTCTTTAAACCAGAGAACATTCTGCCGCATTCTCTCCTTAGATTAGTCCTCTCTTATAGCCGTTATAAATCAGCTTGGATACGTTCCGCGTGGCATTTAATTGACCGCATTAAAAGCCTGATTTGGACTTGATGACGAGAACTGGCGGGCTGATGAAACATTGATGTACACTTTCTGAGCGGCTCTCTCTAGATTGATTCTCATCGCTCGCTCGCGCGCGTCGCCTCCGCATTGCCAGCGTGTCGGTCTAATAAATCACAGCTCCAAAGTCCACACGCGCCCGAGCATGGAGCGTTTTCATGGCGGGAGTAAATGGAAATAATAAACAACGGTGTCCTCGCTTTTGTTTTTAATAAGGAGCTCATGGAACGACCGGGCTAACGTGAAGAGGTTATACACACTCCACTGGCTAATTGCTCTAATTCCGTGCTCCTCGTTTGTGAGTGAATGAGAGTGTGGCGTTTAAACGCAGGGCGGGTGACGGATTAGATCATGCAACCCTCTGGCAACTCTCACATAGTTCTGTCTGGGTGGGGAAATTAAACTAAATGGTTCACTGAATTACAAACAGTAAAAAGAAAATAAAAAAACAACATTATCCTAATCTGATTGGATATGCCATCCATCTAAAGTGTTGGTTGATCATGGAGTGGCTCATGGGGAATGGTTTGTCATTGGGCTTCCTTTAGTTGTGTTGTTATTGTTGTTGTTGGGGTCAGGGGGCCGTGGTATAACGGGGGCCTGGGGGCCCATCCAGACTGTAACGCGATTAAGGGCTGCACATAGAACATTGACTCTACGACTTCTCAATAATTGGGTTTAGGTATTGGGCAGAAAGATTCTGATTATTAGTTAATCATTAAAACAACAAATAATGTCACGTTTTTTTGTCTCTCTCTCTAAAGTGTTCGCAAATTTAGAGGGACTTAACCTCTGCCACACATGGAGATAACATTTCTATAATGAACTGCCACAGGTTTCTACCATCAACACACACAGCAATTACTCAAAGTGATGGATTTAAATGTGCTGTTAATGCACACGCACTGTATTTAAATGAAGCCCTTTCATCTACTGTCGCTAATTGATTCCCACGTTAATGAGCAATTATACTGCGGTTAGGACCTTACACACGGGGTCCTTCCCCGCCTCGGCCCATTAGAGCACACACAGCACGCAGAGTGCAGGGAGCTGACCTTTGCAGTGCAGGATGATGTGCTGGTTGGTGGGGCTGATGTCCGCCTCAAAGTACAGGCAGTGGGCTTTGTTGAGCTCGCACGTGAGGCAGTGTCTCGGGAACAAGCCCACGGTTTTCACACTGCGACGTACAGAGGTTTCAAAATAAGAGTACGATTAAGAGAACACTTCAGAAAGTTCCTTACATATTATATTAATAGCGTTTAGTAATTTAAGGAAGGGCAAAATCATATTTATTCATTATATAATATAGCGTAATATCATCTAATGTTTAAATGTTATTATTATTATTTGCTCACACGTTTTGGTTAAACTGTAATATCCATTCTTGAGCTTAGCAAAAGATCAATTCATGAAATCTACCAAAGCCGTGTGACAACATGGTGCAATTCAAACAATAATAATTGGCAGTGGAAATAGAATGACATTTAAAGGGATGCTCCACCCATTTGCATTAAGTTTTGTATTGCTAGAAACCAAGTCCTATTTTTGAATGGTCGTGCATCATTCCCTCATTTTCCCCAGAGATGGGAGATATCTGTATTTACCTCTAACACTTCCTTCTTTAAATTATGTCAAATGACCTTTTTGACATCATTTAAAGAAGGAAGTGTTAGAGTTCAGGCTCTGGTCAGACTACAAGCACTGACTTTTCTTGGACAAGAAAGCACCAAAATAGAAATGTATGTTACATTTCGACTACAAATATGACCGACTTTCAATACAGATTAATGTGAAAATCGGTGGAATGTCCCTTTAATGTACTGCTAATGCTGTTTTTACAACGTAAAACGACAAACTAATATAAATCAACTCACCTGAATAGCTGACGTCGTCGTGGCGATCCTTCTGTACTGAGAAAGTAACTGAACAATACAAAAACAACCATGTCAACTAATACCATTACTATGTTTGAGCAGAATAATTGATCCAAAGTTATTCTTATAGCAAGTTCAGATAGTTGTCAGTTAGGGGTTAGGAATCTGGCTCCAGGACAACTACAGGCTGAGGATCCAAACCCCGTACCTTCAGCTACAGGGAGTCACATAGCGTAGTGCTAGTGATGAATTACACATACTAACCCACTAACCCTAACCCGAGTGAAACAGTGTTACCAACTATGCTGCAACCCTCACCCCTCACCCCTCACCCTCACCCCTAACCCACACCTCCAACCCTCACCCCTAACCCTCAACCCTAACCTTCATCCCTAACCCACACCTCCAACCCTCACCCCTAATCCTCACCTCCAACCCTCACCCCTAACCCTCAACCCTAATCCTCAACCCTAATCCTCACCCCCAACCCTCACCCCTAACCCTCACTCATAACCCTCAACCCTCATCCCTAACACCCCCTGACATGAACAGGGATGTGACCATAATGGTTGAGCAGTAGCGACCCTGTGACCCTCGGTGGGCAGCACTTACAGGTTGTCGTTGTCTTCGTCGTACGCTACGATCTTGGTCACCTCCCAGTTGCCTGAGGTCAGGTGGCGAACCTCGTTCTGGTCTGTTCTGAACTGGGAGGAATGGGAGGCAGCGAGGTAAGACGAATACAGACCTGACTGTTACTGTGTGACCTACAGACCTGACTGTAGGGCTGACTGTTACTGTGTGACCTACAGACCTGACTGTAGGGCTGACTGTTACTGTGTGACCTACAGACCTGACTGTAGGGCTGACTGTTACTGTGTGACCTACAGACCTGACTGCAGGGCTGACTGTTACTGTGTGACCTACAGACCTGACTGTAGGTCTGACTGTTACTGTGTGACCTACAGACCTGACTGCAGGGCTGACTGTTACTGTGTGACCTACAGACCTGACTGCAGGGCTGACTGTTTGACACAAGTACTTCTCTGTCGTTGATTTTATGGTGTTTTTCAGCTGACAATTCTCTGTCAATTCTCTCAACCTAGTGTTGTTTCTCGATGTAACCGATATCTTCTTCTTTATAAGTGGCTTCTCAAAGATTTATCTTTCCTTCTCCAAAGTCACCCAGTTTGGAACATTCATAGTAGGCCTACTTGATATGCAAGGACTTAGGCTCAATCAGCATTGACTATTTAAATCTGTTCCCTGGGGTCTTTGCAAGATGTTAGTGAAGTAAAAAAATAATAATCCTAAAACCAGCTTCTGGAGTGCGTGGGGTTATGCTAATGATCATTAGCATGAGCACAAAGCATTAGCTCTGATTGGGCGCGTCATTGCAAGGTGTAGCACAGGGGAACAGAGGTAAACAAGCTTGACGAAGAACGTCCTATCAACATGAAGGCCGCTCCAGAACCAACAGTGAGAGTGTACATGTTTGAGCCGGAGTCAGACCTAGACTGGGAAGAGGCTCCACTTAGGAGAACCCAGCAAGTTAGCCAATGCACAACAATGGCAAAAACACTAACAATGGCATTTTATTCATCCATTTTATTCGTATTAACTCCCTTGTTACAGGTTCATAGCATACAGGTGCTTGGTCTAGTGGTGCTGTGGCTGCCTAGGGTCAGGGTCAGGGTGGTTTTACCGTCTGGTGCTGTGGATAAGAAGCGAGTTCCCAGACACCAGGGGTGTGTAAACTGGGTTCAGACCAGCCCTTTGACTGAAGCAGGATTTGTAGTTAACTCTTAAGTATAGAGTAAAATATCACTACCTCAGTTTTTCATATGTTGTTTAAATTGTTAGTTATTGTGTAATTCCAGTGAAAGATTCTTCCCGGCACTGCACATACATATTGCTCACTGCCTCTTTATCAAAGCGGGAAACTAAGGCAGCAAATACATCCTCCTTTGCTGGACTTTGGTATAGAACTGCTCCATGGACAGCTTGGACATAGATGTGAATCGGGCTGGGATCTGGCCCCTGTTAAGGAAGAAACTCCACCTGAAGTTGTTATCAGACAAATAAGCTAGCTGTAGCCGGGAGCCATTAAAAACAATATTCTAAAAATGTGTCTGTGAAGCCTAACCCTCACCCGCCCCGGGCATTAAATAAATCGCTGCTCAGATGGAGATTCACCATCTACACACACCGTGGTGTTATACTATAAGTGTCCGAAAGGCTCATCTTTCTCTCAGACACCACAGTCAACCAGACAGAGCTCCACACGTCCTCCAACAGAACACAAGTCATGGATGTAGAACAGGTGGAAGGGCCAGGACTAGCCATCTCCTATTATACGTCATCTTTAACGCACATTTATTAACATGAAAATCCTTCAGCTTACCACTTTGAAATATGATTTAGAAAACATTACCCATTAATTAACATAATTAGAATACGCTAATCAATAATCGTGTTTAGTGCTTAGTGAGAGTCTGAGCACTTTGGATTCTGTTACTGCATATCATTAACCAAACAATGTGTGCAAATCATGAGAAATGAAAGAGGATTTGATTACTTTGCGTGCCCAGGGGAGCATTTTGATTCACACAATCTAAGGTTAAACAGTTCTGTAGACTGCGTTTTTTGATAATTCATTGTAAAAAAAAAAAAAAAAAATCCAATTAAAAAAAATGAACGACCAAGTAAATAATCTCTGAGAAGTCTAATAAGCAAGAGAAGCAGCAGTGATACCATTATACCAAAGTTGCACTGAATAAATCGTGTTCATTTGGGTTCAGTTGGTAATAAATTCCAAGGGGAGCTATGTTTGTGGCTTTTCTAACACTTTTCCTTGGAAATGGTTAGCTTTAAGGCCCTGGTTTGAGCTTCACGTCTTTTGTTTGTGGGTTTGTTTGTTGTTTTTCCTCTGGTTTCATGCAAAGCGGGGGGTAGGTCATTGATGAGCTCATGGCTTCCACTGCTTTCAGGAGCTGAAAGATCACACACTGCCAGAGCTGTGCTATTACTGCCTGTGACCATGGTGATCAGAACCGTTAAATAGATCACCCAGCAGCACACTATAATGAGCTGGGACAGCCTCTGGAGTAGTATTCACAAGTTAAATTCTATGATTGGTTCATTCATTCATTGATTAAGGAGAATTCGATAATTAATTCATAATTGACCCAATTATTTGCAGTATAAATATAGCTTGAATATTTACCTGCGGCAAGGCAATAACATCTGAATATTTACTTGTGCTATTTTGATAAAGTAAGGGATTATTGCCGGTGTTACCTGCATTACAAAGTGCTGTATACAGGTTGGACACATGTGTGTAATATATACAGGTAGGATCAAAACCTGTGTTTTACAAATACAGCCAGTATAGTTCACTGTGCTATATTAACACAGGCAGTATAGTTACCTGTGATATATACATACAGTATAGTTACCTGTGCTATATACATACAGTATAGTTACCTGTTCTATATACATACAGTATAGTTACCTGTGCTATATACATACAGTATAGTTACTGTACCTGTGCTATATACATACTGTATAGTTACCTGTACCTGTGCTATATACATACAGTATAGTTACCTGCGTGGTGAACATGGCAATGTGGTGGAACTCTCCACGCCCTCCCTGCTTTACAGGAACGGTGAGAAAGAAGCGGCTGGCATCTCTGGAGAAGACAGGCTCCTGGTTCTACAGGAGAGGAGAGAACATCCATCACCACCGTCCTCTCTACGCCTGGGAACCCCATGAATCTGCAAACTCATGTTGTATTTACTCTTTCATATTCACTGGACCCCCACCTTTTCAGACAGATCTCTAGTAACACTCGGCCCGAGGTCGAGCCGATCATAGCCGTTTATCTAAAAGGGGTCCGCTGATGTGTCACCGGTTCATTGCACTGATTGGTTGTAGGGCTATACAACTACGTCCAGAGGCGTTTATGTATTCTCCCCTGAAGTTGAATACTCATTTGAGGGCGGGCAATGTCAGGCCCCCTCGTGGCTCTGAGACAGGAGCCACTACGGGGGAGGGTGATGACGTGTGACAGGTCCTATGTTAATACAACTATGTGTTTCAATGCTGGTTGAAAGCTGGTCAAAGCTGGTCAATGCTGATCTTGAATATTCTGAGAGACCTCAAGAAATTGTTCAGAAAACCGTCCAAAATATGTTAAGAAAATCCTCTGTATGTATTTGTCATGATATCATTCCAAATGAATTCCAAACATCAGTATTGTATATCAGTACACATAATCAGTGTTAACTTCTGTTAGTACGATTACAAATACTGTAGTTAGATAAACTTCAACATTTGAAAAACCGTCCGAATGTATGATTATAACACTATTGACCTTAATGGACATGGTTAAGGTGTCTCATGCTCCATAGAGCTTCCATCAAGATGACGCCATTTTGCTTGGTTCTGCTGTGACTTCAGGACACAGTACACAGTGAACAGCCGGTATACTGTGTGGACATTAGTGGGTTCATCTGATATATCTTGTTCTGATTCTGGTTGGCCAATTAAACTCCCTCTACAAGCAGAGAGAGTGATGCGGGAGTCGTATATCTGGGTCAGCGGTACACCACTTGCTTCATTTAAATTATACCGCCGGCCGCACAAGGAGAAATAAATGCGCTTTTTCTTCAATTAATGATTCCTTTATCAAATTAAATTAATTTATGGATAGGTCAAATCATTTTTGAATAAGCATTTAATTAAAACGGGGATGAATCCTCGGTTTGGGCATGTAGTCGAGAGTGAAGTCCTTTCACCGACTTGTGTAATTCGCATAAACAAAATGTGATTATGAAATACCTTGAGTAGTTCATAATCCAAATTCTTCAGTTTTTTTGTAATTGACTGGTTATTCTATAATCTACAGCCATGGTGTTATCTTGATTCTTTATCTTGAGTTATATATACAGGTATATTCATATCTATACATTTTCTTTGTTACATAACAACGTTTAAGATGTGTCTGCACCGACAAGTATTTGAGAGACAATATTCGGAATAGAAGTAGAGATGAGAGGAGTAGCGTAAGTGGAGAAGAGAGGAGGAGGAGAGAATAAAAGAAGGGATGAACATTGGAAGAGAAGATCAGTTATGTTACCTGCTTGGAAAGCCAGAGCTCAGAACTCTCCTCATGTCTCTGGATAAGTAAAGACAAAATAAGAAAGAATAGTATTTTTTAGCAACACGTTTTCCTCAAAATATAACACAAAACATGAACTCAAGGAAACCAAAACCCTGGAGATTTGCATTTATATTGTGGACCACAAATCCTTTTCAAATTGCATCCCTCCGCTGTGTTTTTTTTCAAATGAACAGAAAGGACAGACTGCCTAGGTTGAAGAGGAGTCAGGGCAGTGGAGTCCAGACCTGTGATAAGCTTCCTCCGCTGGGCTCCACTTGTTTGGGCTTTGCCTGTCCTTGGCTTTGAAGGTTAACCTTGGAGCCAAAGGTTCAATATGGCGTCACCCCAGCAATATGGGTCCTTATGCCAGGCTCATACAGCCACACTTAGCCTCTCCATTGATTATTGTGATTTGAGAACCCTTGGTATTCTACCTACCTACTTACCTTATTCTGCTATTGTGGACACGAACAGCAAACTGTTGAATCATCTGACAGTTGTTAGATGTGAATAGCTCTCCTTGGACAGGATTTTCTTCAGTTTTATAATCCCTGCAGTGTGATCTTACCACTGCCAAGGTCCTTTTCATCCACAATACTTGAGTTGAGGAGAGATTCATCAAAGACTACTAACTAAGTGTGTTTATGGAGTGCGTATGAATTATTAATCGCTTTAAAACGGACAGTTATAAACATTCCCAATGTAACCACACACACACACAACATTTTATGGATTCCATAATTGCCGTGTTCTTTCAGAAAAGGTTGCCGAGTCAGAATCGCTTTTAACTCACTTTATTTAGTTTAGATCTATAAAGCAAAAGGAGGGGAATTGTATAAGCGCGCGTGGAGATACACTTAGCAAGACATCGAGTGGATGCTTTGCCTGGAGTGTTCTGCCGTCAGAGCTGCGTTTCTCGCTTTACATACTTGGCAGGCGTGGCCTCTATAACGTGCTCCGATTGGCTCGGTCCTGACACCTTGTGGTCATGTGCTGGTATTACAGCTTGTTGTTCTCCGTTTGGCCTTGGGCAGCATTAAGGCCTCACCAGATACCGAAGATACATTTGGAATGTTGAAACGCGTCACATAACATAGACATACAGGCCCACACACACACCCCCACACACCACGCAGACGCACACACATGGTGGTGGCGCCGGCTCACCTTGACGCAGGCACCTGTGGTGGTCTCACACACGGTGAGGATGGAGACGTTCTGGGCTCGGTTCAACCACCGCACACACGTCTTGGTCTTACTGATCCACTTCACCATGGTAACGTAGTGCTCCCTTTAACGACACATAAACCACATTAAGGTTAATAATTTCTTTCGTTGTTGAATTTATTATTTTTTATGCAGTTTTGTTAACATTGTAAAGGTGGGCAAGACACCTCAATAGACAGAAAGTTCAGCCTCGTCCTCATGTCTTCCTCTTTCTTTTTCTTTTCTTGGTATATATTTAATGGTACATAGTGATACCAGGAACAGGATGTACTGTTCAATACCCTCTTGTGATCCTCAGCTCAACTCCATATGGTCGCTACAGTACAGGCAACCCAACCACAACAACACCCACACAATCTCCCATTTCCACCACGAGTGCTCCAAGCATCCGGTAAAAAAACAACCTAATGCACCCAAACAAACCGGCAAACCGACTGGAACTCAACGACCGCCTCCAACAAACACGCTCAACACGGGTACGGATACGGCCCCGGTGTCCTCGGCTCACCGGAGTTTGAGGCTATCCGGGGGGGTGAGCTCCTGGGTGTGGGTGGGGCCGTACAGGTTGACCACGTACAGCTTCACCAGGGGGTTGGCCTGGCCCGCCTGAACACAAAGACACACACACACACACACACACACTTTGAGAACAGCCCAATCTCCGTCACACCGGCAGCTGGGTTCATGCAGTCAAGGGAAGGAGCACATTTGAATGTGTCAAACTGGAGGGTGAAAGTTGATACAGAAGCTATTAGTTAGCAGCATAGTTCCTGGTGGTTTGGCTGTTTGACTCCCATTGAAATGGTTCTGGGTTCGATCCCAAATGTCCGTAGGACTCTCTGAGAAGTATGTTAAGCCTTAGCTGCTCCTAAATGAATGACAACTATCACAGCATCTGACTAAACAGATCTGTCAAACTGCAGTAGTGGGAACACGTTACGAATGAATCAGCTATTAGCAAGATTTCACAAAAAGAGGTTACATTCTGAGAAAGGTTATTCATTATTCATATGCTGAAAATTATGATATTATTCATATATGCTTATCAGTGAATCTGAATTGATCCAGCGGCCCTAAAAACAAATAAAAGCTTGAAAAGGGTGTCCTTTATATCACTTCTAAAACCCCATGACGGTGTTTCTTCCTTCGTGTCAGTGGTGATACACGGACACCATATGTTGTTCTGTTGTTAGCGGAGGCACATGAGGGTGTGAGTGGGCAGGGAGATAAATAACCGCGCTGTGCTAATGGGGCAGGTGTTTCTTAATGACCATAGTGTACTGGGAGAGCCTGGGTCACATCGGTCCAAAGTGTGTGTGTGACTTAGAGAGATAAAATTAGGGTAAAATTAAACGAAATAAACGTATTATGACCATTTTGTTTATTAATATGCACTGGGTATGAGTAAAAATGTATTAAGTTAATTGTGTTTTTAAATCCATACAGTAAGTATAATTAATAAAATTACAATTATAATTAATAAAAAGGTAGCAGTCCCTTATGGACTCTGATCGACCTCTTCTGCTTCTGTTCTCCCACACAAACTGTTGCTGTGGCTAAAGAGGTTTCTTTTGGATTTGTTACAGGGGTGTTCTTTTGAGTGTTAAACTCTTCTGGTAAAGGTCAAGAAGACAAATGTTTAGTTGCCATTTTTTGTGCTGACAAAAGATATGTTAAAGATCACAAAACCGAACTGGTGAACAGAAGCTTCATTCAAGTAAGAGCATTCGACTAATCAATGATCGAATGTATATCTAGCTAAAAACACAGGATTATTGGAGTCTAGGCTGGGTCATGCCAGTGCTACCACTAGTAATAATACTGGTTAATACTGGTTAATCATTGTTTATGATAGTGGGCGGTGTTTACCTTGGGGTAGGAGTACTGCTTGCCTATAGGCTAGGTCAGTGCTATCGGTAGTAATGATAAGGGGGTGTTTACCTTGGGGTAGTAGTACTGCTTGCCTATAGGCTAGGTCAGTGCTATCGGTAGTAATGATAAGGGGGTGATTACCTTGGGGTAGGAGTACTGCTTGCCTATAGGCTAGGTCAGTGCTATCGGTAGTAATGATAAGGGGGTGTTTACCTTGGGGTAGGGGTACTGCTTGCCTCTAGGGTACGTCATGCCGGTGAAGCGCGGCAGCACCATGTTGGGCACCAGGCTGTCGTTGAGGACCAGGAAGGCAAGGCGCTCCCCGTCTGGAGACCACCAGTGGGCCACGTGGTTCTGGAGGACCTCCTCTGTAGACACGGAGCAGTGGGTTCATTTCAGGGACAATTAAGATAAGATCGATCAAGTTCATCCAAGACGGAAATATTATAATATCGCATTTTCAATGAGACGAGCAGTATATTCCTCTGTAAATCACCCAACTCATTACATTAATAAAGGCTACACTTAACCATAAACATACAGCCCGCTCCATTGACCTCAGTTATAGGAATAAACAGCGTGCATCTCACTGGAGCAGTCCTATACTAGTCATTCTTCCCACATCCCCATTGTAGTTGAGAATATTGAAGTCTCTTTAGCCTCATAGGACAAGGCCCTGCTAATTCCTTCTGCTTTATGTGAAACAAACTGCTGGCTTCGCCGCTTTAATGGAAGATGATTTCCAAAGTAATTATGTCTCTAAACGCCAAAACCCAAGCGTTACGTAGCCGTACGATTGCAGCCATAGTAATCAAAATAATTAAAGCAAAACAAGGCTTTCGTAAAACCTAGACTTCGTAACAGCGCTGTCTCCTCCAGGCTGAGCTCTTTGCAAACTGGTGATTTATGTTGTTTTTTATTGTTGTTTCCTCTCAATTTCTCCGTCCCAATTATGCATTGATGAAAAGTATATTCTGCCGTTGACAGTTGGGCTGGAATCGTCAAACTGGAGGAAATCTGTGAGCTATTTGTGTGTTTAAGTCAAGCCTCTTTCTAATCATCATTTCAATCGCCATGACAGCAAATTTATAAATGCTTTGACCTCTGTTGGGCCTTGGATTGTTTCATTGTTTTTTGAGCTAATGCTGGAAAAAAGGTTGGACACACTACATTGTGTTTTTGATGTTACTTGATTCGACAATAAAGAATATACACACATTTGCATAAATAATCTGTGTGCCTTCGGTTCAAATGCTCAAATGAACTTTGTAACCGGGGAAGGGCGAGGGGAGGGTCTGAACTCTGAGAAGTCACCGTCTTGAAGATGTTTAATATTTAATCGTGTCCCGGAGCATGATTCCGATTGTATTGAACCCATGCAGGCAAGAATAAGGACATGGTGTCATACCATGAGTATGAATTTCATTCATAGATACAATTTTAGATGTGGATGGTTAATGGTCAAAGAAAGATCTCGTTATAAAGCAAATTTACATCAATATAAATAGAAAGGATGTTCTTATAGCGACAAGAAAATAAAGGCTGCATAGTCTAATTATAATATTCTAACAATAATATATAATAATAATAATATAATCTATAATAATATATATATAATAATTTTAGATTTATATGTTATAATTAGTATATAGTGTGTAATGAGACAATCTATAGGAACAAAATCTGCACATTCATTCCATAAACCACGCCTCCTTCTACATATTTGATCAGAATACATCTTATAACCTTATACATGCTTCTCGAATAATCCAACAATCAAACAATTTATTTTGTATGAATCGAGCAAACGTGCGAATAAGAAGAATTTGCGTAATTCGCGCGAGGATAATTTGAGTCCTTTGAGTCATGCCATTTGCTAATTCGCTAATTCGCAAATTTGCTTTTGCTGTGAACATTGTGGAACACAGGTAACATTGTGTTGCTTATCCTTATAATTGTATCACTACTGTCCTTGGAGAGTACATTTCACGGCAAGGGCTTTTTAATATTATTCATTATTAACAACAAAAATAAAAACTGAATACATTTTGTCCGTGCAACAAATACAATAGTATAGGCCTTAATGGCCTCATATGGGAACTGAAAAAAATGAATAATAAAACATTGAAACTAGAATAAAAAAATACAAACAGCAAAAATTGCCCGGAGAGAGTTCCCACAGAAACAGTATGATAATGTAATATTAAATATGTTTTGTAGTTTAAACATGAACACAGACAGATGTGTTTTTCGTACTGTGTCTATCTACGGTACAAACATGCAATTAGGAAAAAAATAAACCACAGAATCAGGTCACTGATGCGGTTCATAGTTCCACCTAATATAATGAAGACAAACTTAAAAGAAGGCAGTGGGTGTGGTTAGGAGGAGTTCAGTTATTAGATAATCATATTCATCGGCCTTCTAAAAGACAAAATTATAATTGTCTTTCCTTTACAGATATATTGATGAGAACATCTGATAAATATCCATCCAGAGCAAGGGAGTTTTTGAAAGTATCCACTTAAAGACACCCTGGCCTCCCTCTCTTGGGATGGGCTTAGAACAGTCCCCTGACCGCCACATACACCCTTTTGTTTGGTCTTTTTTTGTCATCACCCTTGATTTTTACTTGCTGTTACAATCAATATATCGTTCATAAATCGTAAAAAACTAAATAAATTGCCCACTACTCCCCAGCTTCAGCCGGTTTCCACTTTAAGTGAGACACAGGGAGAAGTGCACCACCACCACACTCTTAAACCCTCCGCTTAAACACACCTCAGAGCAGGGTTTAACTCTTTGAAGTCGCTTCATGTTTTCCCCCTTGCAGTGAGCCAGAATCCAATTCGAGCTTTACAAAAACACACGTTTCGTTGAGATTGGTGAAATTAAAAGCTTATGACATTCTCGTTTGATTAAGTTAAGACTTTGGAAAGCACGGCTTCTGATAGTCCTAGCACATGACCCCTATGAACTAGCTTGCTAACTAGCTGTTGTGTTGCGAATCCTTGTATTTCAAATTTTATTAGACAGACAGGGGGGTATGAGTTAGCTGCAACCGACTTTGCCTACCTTCGTACAGCCAATCAGCAATCCCGTTGAAGATGACCCCCTCCTTCCCTGAGGAGGTGAGCCGGAGCGAGTTGCTCTGGACGTCGGACTGGTAGTAGATGTTGTTTTCAAAAATATAGATCTGTATGGGGAGGCAATCAGTTACAATGTGATCCATATCTAATACCTTTATGCAGTGAGGGCTGTATTCCGTTGAAATTGGTTAAGATACTTGGCAGGATTTTTTTTTCTTTCCTTTTTATGAAGCCTGATGTGTAATTAAGCATAACAGTTTATTTGCGGTACAGTTGAGAGTGTAAGAATTTGTCATTAGTGTCATCAAGTGGGCTCCTCTCATTGAAAGTGCTGTAATTGCCTCCCCCCACCTTTAGATGAATTAGTCAAAGAGCTCAACACTGCAAAACACTTTCACATAAAGACGCTGTTTGGTGCCAGATAAGAGTGCTTTTAAAGGGAGTGTCCTTTGGCAGCCCTGAATAAAGAGTAATACCAGGCGGTTGCATTGGCGCTGGAATCGATCATCAGTTCCTTCCAGCAGAGGTATGAAGTTCATCTTGTGAAGCCACCACCCAATTTAGCTTTTGTGCCAAATTGCGTATTTCTTACTTTTTTGCCATGTCTAGAAAGCCAGAAGTCTTAGGCACTGTGAGAGGTATTTTAATACAACAAAAGTCCCCATGGATAGACCGTAAAAGTCAGATAGATCCTGCCTGAGCCTTCCAGTCGGCAGAGAACTGATTGTCCAGACAGCAGGAGGCACTTATTTACGGTTTAAAATAAATATTGTTCTTTCATTCTTTTGATCAGATTTTCATGGCACCCACTATAAATGTTCCAGACTTTATTTAAATATATGCCATCTGGAGGAAGTTACCTACTAAAGTGGATGAGGATTAAAAAAACATTTTTTTTTCAGGAAATTGGCAGTAGTAGAGTAAGATGACAACAACCCGCCAAGCAGGGCTCTACATAGAAGCGCCTTGCTCTTCTAAGCTTGTGTGTTACAATGTACAGGGTGAAACCCGCCACAGACCAAAATAAAGGTTTAGTTTCACAAAAGTAATTGCAGCATTTGACATGATTTTATTTTCAATTGCAAACCATAACCACTTGGGAACCTAGTTTAAACCTAGTCTAAAATACTTCCAACAGAAAAGGAAATAGCCTCATTCAACCATTTGTCTGCTTTTTGTTTGTGCCTGGGTGGAGGCAGAGCTGAGGGTAAATTAGCCACTCTAGGAGGCCTATTTTAAAGTGGCCAAGATCTGCTTTGGTAATGTCCTAGCAAGAAACAAACATGCCCCTAGTATCTTCCCAAACCACCTGGATAAAAAACTATGATGAAACAATGTTAGAATGTCATTCTGTTCCCCTGCACATTCTTAGCTTGTGCAAGGATCTAAGGTGCAAAGAAACACGCACACACACCGAAACCTTACTGAACAAACAGACGCACACATCTGAGCACAGGCACACACACACACACACACACACACACACACACACACACACACACACACACACACACACACACACACACACACAAACACATACGCACACACACATAAACACACACACACACACAAACACGCACGCACACACACACACATGCAAAAG
>OMLJ01062086.1:0-17637 GCA_900302595.1 Gadiculus argenteus | reverse complement strand
AGTCATTGAATATTGATCTGTAATCCGACATTGAAAAAATACGTTATTTTCCAACATTTTAACAAATTGTCCCAGAAATTATACAAGAAGAAAAGACATGCATACATTCAAAACATTGCTTTCCTACCGTGGTCTGGGGTGTGTGGATGTGTGTGCGTTTGCATATATGGTCGAGGATCTCAACCACACATGCAAAGATCATAAGGCAATGATCAGGTATCGCTTTTCCTTTAGTGTGTTCAGAGTCGAGCATAGAATGAATAGAAAATATGAAATGATTACGATGATGACTGCTTTAATGTCCTCCTTATAGGTCAGTCCAGACCCTGGAGGTCATTCACCCTGCTCCCCCACAACACCAGGCCCCCACCTCTTTGAAGGTACAGGCTCGACTGTCATTTTATTTCATGTGTGATCATGTGTTTTACTCTCAACACTGTGCTAGCTTCAGCTCCCACTATTTAGATTACACAATACAGAAGTATTGCCGTGGTAACACTTCCTCACTCCGCACAGGTTCTGTCTAAAATACGCCCCCCAAAGGTCTATTTTAATAAATATATTCGCACATTATGAGTAATCTTTTTGCAATGCAATTCATTACATTTTCCACATTAACAGCAGCATCTGTTTTTTTTAATATGAAGATAAAGAAATATGATATATAGAATGCCATGAAGTGTAATTTTTTTTGTCATTGTGCAGGTGAGACGGATGTTTATTTCCTCATATCCTGATAAATCTTCACATGCCTGTATTCTGAATAGCCACACCGTTTCTTATCCGTCCGTCCAGGTGCCTATTTCCCGGACTGTACTACTGTAGACCCGGACCAATACTTCACCACAGTCGGCTCCAGTTTCTCCATGTCTCCTCTGCTGTTGGGTGGAGGCGGAGAGGAGCTGGAGGTGCCAGTACAGTTGCTCAAACAGCTTCTTGGCATGGTACGTTACCCGCATTGTCCTCCCATTTCAAAACTTTACATCATGAGTATCACACTGATTGCGGTTACATGGTCGGACCAGATCGACTTATCATGGATTACGCCATCTTACGATAGTTACCACTCGACGGGGGAGCTGTCACTTGCCTGAGTATACATACATCGGATCAGATTCGAATAATGGTCGGAGACCTGGCTGACTCTGCTACGCTAGGTGGCGCTGTAGCCCTTTCAACAAGTGGTACTAGAGCGGTTCACGGCTACGTAAAAGCAACAACAAACTATCTGGCGGCATACAAACAACGATGGCGTACGAGGAGTTTGACGAGGCAACAGTAGTGTACATTTTGTGCATTTTTCACTGTATACAAATGCATATGAGGGAACAAATTATTTTGTCGTCTCCTTCCACTTCCGGGTGAAATCCCCGGCCGCAATCCTCGAGCATGCGCAGGACGCGAACTCCCGGTAATACGATACAATCGAGTACACATGCAGGTAGATAGCTGACTATGACCGGCTCAAGCCCAGCTATCGTATCGACTTCGCTAATCCGGTCATGAGACGATCCTTTTGGCGAAGCAGATCGAATAAACCTGTTTAAGTTCATTACACGATTATGCTCCAGCATGTAAACACAGTGACTGTTAACTGCCATGGAAGGTTGAAATAGGTTGGGAAATATGACTCCATGGAAAAGCCCTAACAAATTAACTACTTTCTTTCAATAACCAAGTTAAGCCAAATATAAAGTTATTATATTTGGGTTTCTTCCCTACACAGGTGAAGGATTTCGTTTCGGAGTCCTTCCTAAAGTCAATGGATGCGACAATGCTGGAAGTGACCGAGGTGTGTAGGCTACTGCTAAAGCCCAAAAAAGCTGTGTAGTGGAGTCATGAACACTTTCTCCCAGCATGTCCTTTCCTGTAACTGATATTTATGTGTTCTATTTATTCCAAAGGGTAATCCAGCCACCAACCTCTATTACAAAACCTTCAGCGACCCCCTATACGTCTGCGTGTTTAAAATGCTCAGAGACACCCTTTATCACATGAAAGGTAACACAGCAGACCCATGTACTTTATGGTCCGTTAATTCGCTGCATGTGGTACAATAATCATAAAGTGTTATAAATAGATAAATTAGCGATTAGTATACAGGTCCACCCCATGTAGTTGGGATTCGTTTTGTTGTGATAGCTTTCCACTTGAACACTAAATGTACGCTGTCTGGCCGTTGACGCAGCCCTGCAGGCGGCGTTCGTGCGTGAGGTGCACGACTTTGTCCTGGAGGAGTTCAGCAGCAGCCAGTCTGAGCTGCAGCGCGCCATGCACGACACGGGAGGGGCACACGGGGAGGCCAGCTCACTAAAGCTCCGTTGCCAAGCCAACGCCGCCTGTGTGGACCTCATGGTGTGGGCGGTCAAAGACGAGCAGGGTAATTGATCTGGGCCGGGGCCGCGGTGCAGTCACACACACACAGACATAGTTATGCTGAGGTTCAGTATCCATGCTGACGGTCGGATCTTATTCCCGCCGACACTCTACGCAGGGGCGGAGAACCTGTGCACCAAACTGTCCGAGAAACTCCAGTCCAAAACCTCCAGCAAGATCATCATCGCTCACATGCCGCTCCTCATCTGTTGCCTCCAGGTAAAGCACCCTGTCCAAACCATGGAAGGGATGGTCACACTAGTGTCCACTTTTTTTTTTTTTGTAAATGCTGTGACCCTTTTCCCCAAATGTCAACTGTTACCTAACCTATAAGTCAGTCTCTTTTGGTAGTTTATTGGTCTTTGTTTGAATTTATAAAAAAATATATATAAATAAATAAATATAAATATATATATCACAGCTCAATAAATGCATGGGATAGTTTGAGTGCATAATACTTTTCTTCCGGGTACCACTCCGGTCACCCTTTCTCTCTCTGCCGTCTCCCAGGGTCTGGGGCATCTATGTGAGAGGTTTCCAGTGGTGGCCCACTCAGCCTCCACCTCCCTCAGGGACTTCCTGGTGGTTCCTTCCCCTGTACTGGTTAAGCTCTTCAAGTACCACAGCCAAATCAACGCAGGTACAAATATACAAATAATACAACATCCACATTTGGCTTAAAGAATTACACACAAAAAAAAAACTGCACTGCGTTGAAGAATTGCATGTTCACATTCGTCAACGGTTTGTGGTTTGTCAATCTGGCCAATGGCCCGGCAGGAGGAATGTACAGGGTCATTACATTATGCTGATGTAATTCACAATGAAGTACTGTGGATGTCAGAAGCAACATGTTTTTAATATTGATCTAGACTATGGGGTTCAACGACAGGGCAACAGCATGCAAAACACGACTGAAATGCAATTCATGTTATTGATTTCCTATTGCGGTTTCCCAGCAGGGACTAGTGGCTTTCACATAGAGCTGAAGCCTATTATGTAACTATTTATATAAGCACTGCGTAGAAAATGATTGCTTTTCGTCTGTAGAAGGCCGACATCCAATCGAATCGAAATCCACTGCTGTTATTCTGGATGTGCTTTGCCGTGGCTTATGTTGTTGTTATGTTTGTTTTAAAGGCACAGGAGAAATTCGGATCAACGTGACCAATGAGCATTCACAGTCAACCTTCACCATGCTATCGAACAGAAAGGACCAGTCTTCAATGTACGAACAGCTGCGGGACATCTGTATTGACAACATCTGCAGGTTAGTTTCAAAGCAGTGGCTTTCCATTCGGTTCAGTGGCAGGATGGTGAGAGCCAGTCACGACTGGAGGGGATGTCTGTTTGAACATTGGCTGCTCAAATTGGTGATTTTTATTCAAGGCACCTAATCAGTGTTCCTTCTAAGCAATCACACACTGGTCCGGGGGTCCCGTCCACAACAAATATCGGCAGCATATAAAATAAAACCAGACCTTTTTTTTATCATGGGGTGTGGTTCAATGGTGAAGGACATGAGTTGACCTGTAAATCAAAGAACCACATGACCCTGTATGAATGTTTGTATGGGTGAATGTGAGGCATTATATATATTGTATAGTGTGACCACAGTGGTGACAATAATTTAATTTCCTTCTTTATTCACCTGTGCAGGTGTCTGAAGGCGGGTCTCACCATGGATGCTGTCATCGTGGAAGCTTTCCTAGCTAGCCTATCCAACCGCCTCTACATCTCACAGGAGAATGACAAGTAAACACTTTTTGTCGTAAATTATTTGAAGAAGTTTGACAATTCAAACCATTCATAAATGACAAATCAGAATTATCATCCAATCCATCTCTTCACTCCCTCCCTTACTCACACAATACAAAGATTTGTTAACCTTGTATTTCTCCTTGCATGGGAAATGGTCCTTGCATGGGAAATGGTTAAATTGCATTTATTTGAGTATTTTACGCTGTGTCCCAGGGATGCTCACTTGATCCCCGAGCACACCATCCGGGCCCTGGGCCACATATCGGTGGCTTTGAGGGACACTCCTAAGGTCATGGAGCCCATCCTACAGATCCTGCAGCAGAAGTTCTGCCAGCCCCCCTCCCAGCTGGACGTGCTCATCATAGACCAGCTGGGCTGCATGGTCATCACAGGAAACGTGAGTGTAACACACACGCGCACACCCACACGCACATACCACTATAGTTGGTGCTATTCCTGTCGTGGTGTGACACACATTTTCCTCTGCTGTGTCTTCTTCTCCATAGCAATACATCTACCAGGAGGTGTGGAACCTGTTCCAGCAGATCAGTGTGAAAGCCAGCTCTGTGGTCTACTCAGCCAAAGACTACAGAGACCAGGGCTACAGGTCTGCATACAATATCATCCCATTAAAAAAAAAACACTTTTAATGCTGCCATGTGGATGGTCCATCCATAAGCATGTTGTGTATACTTTTAGTCAAGTAAGGTCATGGCCTTGTATTCCAACCTGCTCTTCTTTATCCCCAAGGCACTGCTCCCTTGCGGTGATAAATGCTCTCGCCAATATCGCAGCCAACCTACAGGGGGAGCCACTAGTAGACGAGCTAATGGTCAACCTGCTGGAATTGTTTGTCCAATTGGGCCTGGAAGGAAAGAGGGCCAGTGAGAGAGCGTTAGACAAGGGACCGGCTCTAAAGGTGAATCAATGGGAGCGAACATGAGGAGAGAAATATGGACGGCAAAAACACAATCGCCTTTGAATTTAAACGTTTGCTTTCTTTATTGTTTCTCAGGCATCAGGCAGTGCTGGAAACCTGGGGGTCTTGATTCCAGTCATAGCTGTGGTAAGTATGGATGTTGGACCCCTCTTCCAAAACAACTCTGATTTATTTCACATTATAGAGGTTATGGAAGCGAGTACGCCTGGAAGGGTATTGGTTAGTATTTAACTTTTCGGACAAATATTTACCCGGTGTGTCACAGTTGCTACCCACCGATTTGGTTGGGTTGCAGCATGTTGACATTTTCCATTTCAAACATTACATTTTATGAGGATAACAAAGATAACAGGTTTAAAGTAACTTATCGTGTGCAGTTATATTTCCAGTGCATTAATTTATTCTTCTCAAAGAAAAAAGGGTATATTAGCAAATGTATTCTGACCCTTTTGTCCTATTGGTTAGTTTGGTATTTAGTTATTCATGATGTAGTTATGTTGTGCTTACTGTGCATACTTAAAATTATCATAACAACACAACTGCACATGCCCAGTCACAAGAAATCAATTAATCAGGTTTTGTATTCACTTTGACCAAGGACATTGGATATAATACCATAACAATCGTTCTGGTTTAGATATTGCCTCAGATTCATTGACTATTTATAAACTCATTAAGAACCCTATGGTGATCTCTACACACTCAGGGGGGCTCTGGAGGAAGGGTAGAGCATAGTGGGACTCAGTGGGTCAGTTAGGGTCTTAGCTCTGTGAAGGGTCCACCACGCGGCCCACGAAGACAAGGCAGTCTGTGCGGTGCTCATAGATGACGAACAGGAAGGGGTGGTCTGCCACAAATCGGTTCTGGGTGGACAGGGGCATGAAGCCCACTTGGGTCAGAGCTGCGGCCTCTGTACCCTCCTCATTCACTGTGATCGTGCCCTGGTGCTGCAGCTGAGAGGAGGGGGACACAATGATGAGGCCAGTGCGCATATTTTCAAATGCTTTTTGAATATACACAAAGAGCTGTGGTTGTCTGAGGTTGTCCAGCACCTAACTTCCTTTTTTTTTTTTTACTTACTCACTGTTGAGATTGGTTTTGGAAGTTGTAAACCAAGGTGGAACCTACCCAGTTGATGGAAACCTTTTGGTCAGTCATTCCAGAGAAGTCTCCATTCTCCTGGAACAAGTCAGTCACACCCATCTCCTTGAGATTGGTGATCAGATCGTAGTTCTGCTCGAGTTTAAACTTTGGCAGCACTACCTCGCGGGTCCTAGTGGGAGAACAGAAAAGTGAATAGTTTGTTTTGAAGGTAGTTATGTGTTTGCACTAGGTGTCCACCACTGACCTATTGGTCATGTTTTTGAGCCACTTGTTGATTACAGTAGGGGAGATCTCCTTTTCCAAGTCCCTCATACCAGAGATCTTGTTGGGAAGGGCAATGAGCATGCTTATGTTTCCTGTGTATGGGAGCTGAAATCAAATGGTTCACTGTCAATAATTCAATTCAATCATTGGAAGTCAAACTTTTTTTAGTGAAAACAAAGACCCAATATAGTAATTAACTTTATAATACTCAATGGGCCTTATTCACCTACCAGCCATCTTGGTTCAAAACACTAACTTAGTGGGGAAACGTGGAATTCTGCATTCAGTTCCCTTCCGCAGTTAGCATTAAGGACAAAGATGGCCGCTAGGTAAGTCCCAATTGCAATGTTATACTTTGCTACCTTTCCACTCATTAACAACAGCTGAATGCCTAACCTGCAGGATGTCACACTCCAGTTCATGGTCAGCAGCTGCAAGGTAGTTGGCCTTATTACTCATCATGGGCACCCGTACATTGGTCTTTTCATTAATCCGGAAGTTCCGATAGTGAGTCGCTTCTTTAGGGAACTTCTGCTCCCAGGTACCTGTTTTATTTAAACAAACACGGTCACTTATTACGAAACTTTGCGCTTTTACAGCCATTGCAATGACAATTATGAGTCACAGTCTGAAATGGTACAATGTGTCTCTGCCCTTATCAGTGCTGTCTCTGGGACCTATCAAGTTCCCCATTCTGATCCATACAAGCGTATAGAGATGGAATGCCTGAAACCCTGCACATATCCTTGCTTAGCCTTTTGCGTATGTGCAATTGGTGCATTCTCTAGCTTGGGACCTGCTGCCCTTTAACATCCCACCGTGCTTATGTAGTTGTTGTGGACTCTATGTGGCCTACCTTTGAAGTACAGGTAGTTCAGCAGCATCAACACCATGTTGGGGTCCACAGCCTTGAGAGGTTCCTTGATCAGTCCTTTGGTGATCTTGGATATCCGCTGGTTGGCCTTGGTTAGGAAGGCGGGGTCCCGGAAGTCCACTGACTGGGGCTCTGCATAGTAAAAGGCCTTGGTATCGGCCCGGAACACGTCCTTCACTACGACGTCCTTCTTCACGTAGACGTCGTTCACGGAGCGCAAAGTGTACCCAAAGTTCCTCCGGAAGAGCCTGTGGGTCAGCTTCCTGAAGAGCTTGTGCACGGTGGCGTTGTCATAGTGGTGGCTCGCGTTGACGAATTCGGCGAACCCCAGAGCGCTATAGAGTTGCTCGTGCGTCGAAGACCCCGCTCCTAGCGAAACCATTGCCATGGCAATGGAGATGCCGGCTGGTGCCAGCAGGATGTTGTCGGTTTGGTTGACGTGGTTACGAAGGCTCCGGTAGAGATTGAAGCCAAAGTGGGCGTTGACCATGTTGATGCGCTGGAGGCGCGAGCGTCCGTGGAACAGTCGCAGTAGTCTGGCGCGTCGCGTCTTTGGGTCGGAGGGCTCCGCGAAGATGTCAATGTCCGGAGCGGGCGTGGCAATCTCATCGATCTCGTCCCCCTCACTGTAAAGATATCACACACTCATCAGAAAGCATTGTATCACATGCAGGGCTGCAATAGCATCCGTCTTGAGTGATCAACGGAGCCTGCTGCGTTAAGTTATTTTTAAGAATATCTTGATCTGTATTCTTGCCTGTAATCATCGCTGCCCTCAGCGAGGATTTTATCAAAGTCGATGTAGTCCTCGTCGTCAAAGCCATCGTAAGGGAGGTCGCTAGTGACCGTGTTCTCCTTGTGGAAGTCCACTGGGATGGCGTCCATATCCGTAAGCCCGGCCTGATCAAAGCCCCTCGGGTCGGGGTCAGAGCTGGGCTCACTGAAATGTGAGCTCAACTCTTTGATGCCAGCCTGTGCTGGGCTTGCAAGCAGCCAGGCAGCGGAGATTACCGCGAAGACCCACATCCTGAGCATACAGCGGGTCCCGAAATGAAAGCAGATCAGTGTAAAACAAAGTAGCTGGGCGATACATACATAATATTTAATAAAAAGAAGATTAATGTTTGAAAAGATTAGATGCATATAAAACACATTACACAAGTACATTCCCCCTCAATGCTTTAGACTGCGATCCATGTATAGACACACAAGACTGAATTAATATCCAATAAGTAAACAAATAATTTGATCTATTGTTATATGGGTCATTTCTCTTTTACTTTGTATGTAGAAGGGCTTACCTGTGGTTTGTCGGTGGTGGAAATACTGTGTGGATTCTGTATGTTTGTGGTTGATCACCACAACTGAACTTTGATGTGGAATGCTCCTGAACAAACAAGACCAGTTCAAACAACAGACAAAAAGTGCTGTGACAGACTAAAAAATCCTTAACTCTTCATGAAGCACATAATCACACAAACATATTTTCTGCAATTTTATCATAAGGGATATTGGTGAAAATACATTTTAAATCCTAAAGAATATTAACTTTTTTTTCAAGTACTACGATTTAATTGATTGGCCCTTAGCAACATTTATGGAGGTAGGGTTTAATTTTTGTTATATTCTCTGATTGTCTTTCTGTTAATTTTTTCCACCCTTTGCATCTCCAATCCTCAGTTGACCAGAAGACTTCCACCAATCAAAGAAGCCAAGCCCCGCCTCCAGAAGCTGTTCCGTGATTTCTGGCTGTACTCTGTGGTCATGGGCTTTGCTGTGGAGGGCTCAGGTGAAGCCAACGGCAAACTGAACAATGGCAGTCCCTTCTGGCCTTTTCATTATGCCATGTTAGCAGCATTGCCTTCAACTGGGCCCACTAATTTGATGTTTTTATATTTATTTAAGCATTGTTTGTAGAATTACAATATTTAACTCACTTACCTGGCATCTGCCATCTGTCAGACTCTAAGATTCGTATGCTATTGTTGGTTGTCAATTGAGAAAAATCATCAGATTTAAGATTTGATAAATACTATATTATTGAATTATAAAAGCATTTAAAATAGTTTAGTTCAACCTAGTGGTAAGTGGGTGGAACTTAACTTTTAAAACTAACTAACTTAATATCCTTGAATGAAATATAGATGGTGGTTGGGGTTTAATTAAAAAAATAAAAGTAGAATACTTTTAGAAAAAAAAAAAGTAGGAAAAGTAAAAAAATAGAATACAATGCCCAAAAATGAATGGAAGGTCCTACACTGCCACCGGAAATCTTAACTCTAGTGTTGACTCTCCCTTTTCAGTCGTGTACACAATGTGTACACGACTGAACATTCAACATAGATGATGCACATTGTTTGCACATTTACAAAACAATTGTTTTGTAGAACAGAAACAAACCTTTTTGTGACACTCCCTGCGGAGCAGGTATACTCAGAGTAAGGATGTGACCCCACTCACACCCCGTGTTTCCTGTGTCCTCCCCCAGGCCTGTGGCCAGAAGAGTGGTACGAAGGGGTGTGTGAGATCGCCACCAAATCGCCACTCCTCACCTTCCCCAGCGGCGAACCACTGCGCTCAGAACTGCAGTACAACTCTGCTCTGAAAAACGACACGGTCACACCGGTACTGATCCATAAACTCGATGTGTGATGCTACTCAAGAGGCGTTGTGTGTTTTCTAAAGTATTCGTATGGTCATTTGGATAGAAGAGAAATGTCTCACCGTGTGGGCACAAAACACACCTGTATACTGCTAACCTTGTTCTAATTTATTATGCCCTGTGTTAAGGCGGAGCTGAGTGAGCTACGCTCCACCATCATTAATCTACTCGACCCGTCTCCGGAGGGCTCCACCCTCATCAACAAGCTGGACTTTGCCATGTCCACGTACCTGCTATCGGTCTATCGACTGGAGTACATGAGGTCAGCTCACATTCCATTTAAAAACGTTTCTTAGTCCTTTTATCTCACTGTTTCACTAGGCCTTTTTCACGTAGCAGCCATCTTAGAACCAAGATGACCGCCACTACATTGATGGTTAAAATTGTTTTCCATTGTCCAAGCACGGTATCAAATCCACTCTCTAATATAATGTCTTCTTTTTGTCCCTCTTTGGCCAAATTCCAGGATGCTGCGTTCCAACGACGCTGACCGTTTCCAGGTCATGTTTAGGTACTACGAAGACAAAGCCATTCAGAAGGACAAATCTGGTGAGGACTTGGCGAGGAAAAAAACAGTTTACAAACCTGAACGGTATAGTTATTCTCACTCTTTTTGTTTTGTGTTTAACGCAATACTTTCTTCAGGCATGATGCAGTGCGTCATCTGCGTTGGCGACAAGGTGTTTGACGTCTTCCTCCAGATGATGGCTGAGAAGGTATGTTCAGTGGAAGGGAGTTTACATTTGGGAGTTTACCAGTGGGAATACATCCGTTGAAATGTCAGTTCCACCACAATCTGTTTTAATTTTGGCATGTTTGTATTTGTGAATAGAAAAAGTTATGAGGTTGTGAGGTTGTTTCATTCCAAGAAAAACACCCTTGTAATGTATTTTTAGCCCAAGACCAAAGAACATGAAGAGGAGCTGGAGCGACATGCCCAATTCCTATTGGTCAACTTCAACCACACTCACAAGAGGATCCGCAGAGTGGCCGACAAATACCTTTCTGGCTTGGCTGAGATGTAGGTGTTACCGCTAAATCTGTCCCTTATGTTCAACCTCGTGTTGCTCTTGTTGTGGTTCCTGTCCTGACTGTCCTGTCACTGCTGCCCCCGTCAGGTTCCCACACCTGTTGTGGAGTGGGCGTGTGCTGAAGACCATGCTGGACATTCTGCAGACTTTGTCGTTGTCTCTGAGTGCTGTAAGTGTTACAGTGATCATGCAGCAGCGGTCAAAACCGATGCATAAAGTGACTGTAATATAGAGTGACGTTTTGAAATAGGGAATCGGTGCTACTGTAACTACTTCTACTAACATTGTCACCAGCATTTCCTCCAGTCCGATTCTGTTTCATCAATCTGGTCAATGAGGAAGCCTTGCCCCAACCTTTTGTGGTTCTTCCAACTTGCCTAATTAAAATAAGGATAATTTGTTTTAACGATAGAGAAAAATAGAGCTTGAATTGACAAGAATGTAATTTGTTGCTGGTGTTAAATTATTCTAATATATTTGTTTAATTGTTTAGGACATTCACAAGGACCAGCCTTACTATGACATCCCTGACACCCCACACAGGATCACGGTCCCCGACACGTATGAAGCCAGAGAGGTGGGTCTGCCCACTAGAGGGCAGTAGACCATCGCTGTTTCATCTTGTTTACATCTGTAACTAGCTGTGCCATATGGTTTTTTCCCCTTAATATTGTTTGTTGAGCATTTTATTTAATCATATATTTCAATTTGTTGGGTAAGATTTGCTGAAATGTCACATTTGGTGTTAGGGAGAGAGATGGAAATGAAATAAAATGAACATTGATTGCCATTTTCAAGATCTAGGTTCTGTGCTACTTGTGAACACATGCATGTTATTCTGTCTCCTTAGAGCATTGTGAAGGACTTTGCTGCACGCTGCGGTGAGATCTTAAAGGAAGCCATGAAATGGGCTCCTTCCGTCACCAAGTCCCATCTCCAGGTCACTCTTCACTATTTTAATAGACATTTATTATGGAGATGAATCTATTATTTTTACCCAGATAAATGCCATGTGTATTTTTAGTTATCTGAAGCTATATAATTAGTTTAGTTTTTAGAATTTTTCGCTGTGTGTGTGTGTATGCAGGAGTACTTGAACAAGCACCACAACTGGGTGTCAGGGCTGTCCCAGCACACAGGCCTGGCCATGGCCACTGAGAGCATCCTGCACTTTGCTGGCTACAACAGACAGAGCACCACTCTTGGAGTGAGTTTAACACCCACACCCTCAAACACGCACATTATGAACCGATGCAACAACCTATTGATTATTTTCTAGCATCTTCAGAGGATAGAAAAACAAATGTTTAGACTTTTATATCCTTCATATATTCATCATTAAAATGTTATAACACATAATGAGTGTGCCTTAGTGCTTCTATGTTTTGGAACACAAATTGTTAACGCTTAATTAATACACATTGTTCACGTCCTTCATATGTGTGTCATATATTTGTTTTTGTTATACTCCTATATTTGTGCAGCATTGTAAATGCGTGCATGGATTCTAGATCCAGCGTGTAATCATGTGCGCTTGCAAAAACCAGTCCTGCCGTCAATTTGTCTGATCCGTGTGTGTCATTCATCCTGCTTTGTCCGTCTTTTCATTTGCTGCATCTGTTGTATTTTGTCTTTATTAAAACCGCAACGAAACCACCTCCTGGTTGCTTGGCTGCTGTTTGCTGATGTGCTGGTTGCCTCGTAACTTACCTGCAATGGCCTGGTGGTTTGCTATGGCTGGTTGCCCATTTGGCTAACTGGTTGTGCTGGTGGTGCTGGCGGCCCGTGGCCAACTTTAGGCTGCTTTCCCTCAGGTTGGTCCCTCCCACATTCAAAAGTACTGCAACAACAGCAACCACAACAACAACAACAACAACAAGGCAGCGCTCAGGCACAATAAGCTAATGTCAGTCTAGCTGGTCTTGCGGTGCTCCCGACCCGGTGTTGACTATCTTCCTCTGTAGAGCACCCAGCTGACAGAGAGGCCGGCGTGCGTGAAGAAGGACTACTCCAACTTCATGGCCTCCCTCAACCTACGCAACCGCTACACTGGAGAGGTGATGGTTGTTTTGAAGAGTAGAGGTCATGTGCAGCTGCGTTCAGAATGCATTTAAAAACGGTTCATGGCATGCAATGTCATTTAGGAGGTTTTTCTGAATGGATCCTCAAATCTTTGTTCAAAAGCAACAAAAGCTGCCCATTACAAGCAAAATGTTATGTTTTTGCTGGTTAACATTTTATTTAACCTGGACCTGGAACTTTTATGGCCTCTGACAACTTGTTAACAAGTTGTCAGAGGCCATAAAAGTGACTTCAGATTATTGGCAAACTTTGTTCAACAGCTGAATCACATGAAACCACATTTTATTTTCACGGTGTCAACGTATGAGCAGATATCTAAATTCACAGCAGCAAAAAAAACCTAAATAAATAAGTAAAAATGATAAGATTGCTTCATCTTTAACTGCATGTGTGTGTATGCGTTGATCTGTAGGTGGCTGGTATGATTCAGTTCTCGGAGGCGACGCACAGCCAGGCTGACCTGAGCAAGCTGATGGTCCATCAGATGAGCCTCGCCCTGGCCAACCAGAACCCTGAAGAGTTCACACAGGCCATGTTCAAGATGGCCGCCCTGCTGATCACCACCAAAGGTGTGTTGCTTTTCAGTTGAACACATGTCCATTCCGTTAATTAAATATAAATGGCACGTTGGAGTTACTATATTTCTATCCATCTGTTGTCATGCTTGTGTTCAGACTGCGATCCCCAGCTACTACACCATCTATGCTGGTCTCCTCTGAAGATGTTCACTGAGCATGGCATGGAGACTGCTATTGCATGTTGGGAGTGGCTTCTGGCGGGCCGCCACGGAGTGGAGGTGCCGGTACGTGTCTTCTACAGCTCAAGTGTTTTATTGTTGTTTATTCATGTTGTGTTGTGCTGCAGCAGCACCACAACATGTACAATAACTAACAAACACCATGCAGTAGTAGTTCTGATAAAAAATATTTAAAACAAAGGTGTAGGGTACTGCCTCATTCGTAACCCTGCACATCTCTGCTCTTCTACACAGTTCGACACTCTTCTACAGTTCATGTAAAGAATTACTCTTAATGGGTAGTATTGGTCCTCCCCTCTACTCTCATACCATACTCTTAATGTGAAGTATTAGTCCTTCCTTATACTCTCATTCAGTACTCTCAATGTGAAGTATTAGTCCTCCCCTCTTCTCTCTTACCTTACTCTTATTGTGAAATATTAGTCCTCCCTTGTACGCTCATTGTGCACTCATAATGAGAAGTATAAGTACTCCCCTCTTCTCTAATACTGTACTCTTAATGTGAAGTATTAGTCCTTCCTTATACCAGCGAATGTTTAATATGAAGAGAACTGGCACTCTCTGGTAACTTCCGGTTTCTGACCTGGTTACGGTAACACATCACTCACCGGCGCTTACCGGTGAGTGCAGAATGAATGGGAGTCGACGGGGTTTCACCCTCAAACTCCACTTTTCTCAGGCTGTAATTTTTTGTCAAGTAATTTGAAAGTTGCATTCAAAAGGGGGGGCTAAGATATAATACTCTAATACTGAATATTGCAAGTTCACTTATCTGTTCTAAAAATCTGTTCAAAAAGATGATGCCAGAGGTCCTGCTTTACGGCAAGTTATGAGTCACTTTGGCATTTTTGCATATATAATATACTATATATAAATATATTGTATACATAAAATATATATATATATACATATAATATATAACAATTCACTTTGATGGAATGTCCTCCTTAAGATAATGTTTCTGATTCTGCTTTAGCGTCAAGCGGGATCTCTGGTCGTAATCAGTTGCAAGTTCGTCCCTGACCAATTAGCATTCATTAGCAGAATGCTAGTGTGTACGGCCAACAACAGCCCAAACTGTAAGAAATCGAAAGGACATAAGTACTCAGTCATTCGACTTTTGAACTATAATATAGTTAATTTATTGTTATTATTTTTTAACTATATTGAACTTGCAGAATCTACAATGAAATCTGCGATATTTCAACAACAAGCAGGTGAAAGAGATGCATTTAGCTGTCTAGCCCCATAGACCCCCATTCAAGCTGCACTCATGCGTTCACCCCCATTGGAATTCTAATGGAACTGTAACCAAGCTCGATACAATGGGGATCAATAGAGAGTGCCAAGGCTCTCCGTAGACGGGCTCTGCTTATGCTCTCATTCAGTACTCTTAAAGCGAAGTATAAGTCCTCCCCTCTACTCTTATCGACTCTTAATGTGAAGTATGTCTTCCCCTCTACTCCCATACCGTACCTTTTTAATGTGTAGTATTGATCCCCCCCATACTACTACATACCCTTAATGTATAGTATTAGTCCAAAAAATACTCTGGTACATACCATTAATGTGTCGTACTCTCCTCTGCTCCTCTCCCCCTAGTTCATGCGTGAGATGGCTGGTGCTTGGCAGATGACGGCAGAGCTTAAGATGGGCCTCTTCTCCGAGGCCAAGGTGGAGGCCGACCCTCTGGCCGCCTCCGAGGAGAGCCAGCCTGCCCCCTGCCCCCCCGACGTCACCCCTCACTTCCTGTGGATAGAGGTCTGAATTTCTATCAAAATAAAAGCCACATGTTTCAGTCTCTGAAGTTCTTGAGTCAACTGTGGTTGTCTCGAGGAAAATGTTTTCTCCTTCATGTTCCATGTTCTCCTTCATGTTCCTGCTATACTGATTTTATTTGAGTTGCTTTACCATACCATATTCATGTGTCAAACGTTCCCCATTATTTACTCTCCCCCCTCTCCCCCTCTTGTGTAGTTCCTGGTGCAGAGGTTTGAGATTGCCAAGTACAGCAGTGCGGACCAGGTGGAGATCTTCACCTCAATCCTCAAGCGCTCTCTGTCGCTCAGTGTGGGCGGGGCCAAGAGCAGCCTCAACAGACACGTGGCCGCCATCGGTCCGAGATACAGGTGACCCGTGTTTCACTATTGACCGTGGAGCACACGAAGCGCTCAGTCAGTAACAGTATGTATATTATATATATACTAGTAATAGTAATGTATATATTTGATTGATTCCGTCTCCCTCCGTGCAGGCTGCTGACGCTGGGCCTGACCGTCCTGCACGCCGACGTCGTGACCAACGCCACGGTCAGAAACGTCCTGCGGGAGAAGATCTACTCCACGGCGTTCGACTACTTCTGGTCTGACTCGCGTCACACAACATCACAGGGCAGCCATGCACACAGATTTAATTGTATTGTATTTGTATTTGTTGTAATTGTATTTAACAATTATCGGGGAGAATGTTTTAGTAAAATACAACTAGTAGGGCAGTAAATACAACTGATTTATCTAATAATGAGCTTAAAAAAATTTCAGAAACGTCATAAAAATGCGAAGCAGCCGCCATTGTTTTTGTTGACAAAGCCGGCGATTTTTCTACTAGTAGGCAAATCAAAATGCAGCACTAGTGATAGCCCACTAGTTGGATTTTACTAATTCAATATATCCCTTAATCACCTTTACAGTCTCAAAAGGCTTAACAGGCCAAATAGTTATGACACCGCCCTGACCCAAGCCCCCAAAAAAGGGCAAGAAACAGATTCCTCCTCATCGTGGACCGCCCGCCCCTCTTTGTGTTAGTTGTGTTTGTGTTAGCCGTTAACGTCGCTGTCCTCCGTTCTCCCTCTCTTTCGCCGCTCAGCGTGACTCCCAAGTTCCCCACCCAGACGGAGAAGAGGCTCCGGGAGGACATCAGCATCATGATCAAGTTCTACGCCAACCTGCTGTCTGACAAGAAGTACCTGGCGGCCAGCCAGTTGGTACCACTAGGTACAGCCCAGCGGACCACTTGTAGCAGGGCAGAATGAGCCGTGGTGGATTTAGAAATGGTTGACCTCCACCACTTCACAAGGCTTCTTCCCCATGTAGTTTTATCCCCTGATTTATACTTATATTATATATATATTATACTATAGCCTGATTTATACTTCTCCGTAAAGTGCTGTACGTCGGTTACAGAGAGCTCTCTCTGTCACCGGAGAGCCTGTCGGAGACCCTCTCCGTCATCTCCGGCTGCATTAAATGTTGTGTCCGTGTCCGTCACTCCGTCGAGGGGAGACGTAGATGGCAAGGGCTGTGATTGGTCCTGTGATTGTGATCACTTTCCCCGGTTTGACTTCGCACCTTATTTACTTTCTACTTGCACATTAAGGACTAATAAAACACCAAATAAGATTTGAAAAGCTTTGGAAGTTTATTTTCAACACTATTTACATGTAGTAGTCAGCGTATAAGGTCGATCGGGCAGTGAATTGCATTGCGTATCCGACATCCCGACGGAGAACTGTGAAGGCTTGAGGGGTCTCCGTAGTGACGGAGTCGGATTACAGATGATGGAGACGGAGAAGTATAAACGAGGCTTAAGGTTGAATGGTTTTTGTGTGACGATCAGTATCTTTAAAATCCCAAGAACTATGAACTACCTTTTTCAAATACACAAAGTTGGTCAAATGTCTTCCTCTCATCACAAACCATTATGATCTTCCAAATAACAAACCACTGCAAAGACCACGAGTGCAGTGTGCAATGATTTCCATGAGGTGGTGCATAGATGGCTGGATGG
>OMLJ01062073.1:0-12499 GCA_900302595.1 Gadiculus argenteus | reverse complement strand
GCTGAGCGCAGGAAATGCGGCCGCCATCTTGGACCGGTCATACTGTTTCGCAGCAGTAGGCACTAGCGGTCGATGCGGCGTCTACTCTTTATATGTCTATGGTTTTTAATACACCATCCGGGTCCTTTCAGTACAATTTTCCCCCCCGATTTGAATTGTAACGCCCTACTAAGTAGTACGAGTACGGGTAGTATGGGTGTTGGAACACGGCACAACTTTCGGTGGAGGCGGGATTTACGAGCTCTATTGCGACGCCCCCTAAAATCCAAGACGCCCATTGGATTGAATATTTGGTACATGCGCGCCATGATTTCAAACGAGACCGCGCTCAATTTGGGCGATTCTTATTGGATGGCGTTGTTTTCAACAGATATAAAGCACCCGGTGTCGACAAGAGACTCATTCCTCGCTTAGTAAAGCTACTTCAACATGTCTGGAAGAGGTAAAACCGGAGGTAAAGCCAGGGCGAAGGCCAAGACCCGCTCATCCCGTGCCGGACTTCAGTTTCCCGTCGGCCGTGTGCACAGACTTCTCCGTAAAGGGAACTACGCTCACCGCGTCGGCGCCGGAGCTCCCGTCTACCTGGCAGCGGTCCTCGAGTATCTGACCGCTGAGATTCTGGAGTTGGCTGGAAACGCTGCACGCGACAACAAGAAGACTCGCATCATCCCCCGCCATCTGCAGCTGGCCGTCCGCAACGACGAGGAGCTCAACAAACTGCTGGGCGGAGTGACCATCGCTCAGGGCGGTGTGTTGCCCAACATCCAGGCCGTCCTTCTTCCCAAGAAGACTGAGAAGCCCGCCAAGAAGTAGAACTGGACCTATGATTGAAGAAAAAAAAGGCTCTTTTAAGAGCCACCTACATCGCCACTAAGTAGCATTCCCTGAACCGTAGTAGCCTACTTGACATAAGGCTAACTTTGTTAAATCGTATTCTCACAGCCACCGCATTTTGAAGAGATTCGGCATAAATGAGGTCAAAGGCGAAAAATGTAATGTGTGATTAACAATGATGTAATAGCATCATTCTATGTTATGAGATAAAGCTATCTTCCACCGAGTATGGGTAAAGATGATGCAGCATTTGGGAGTAGGGCAAGTTAAATAATGGGTTCGAGGTTTTGAGTAAAGGACATAATTTCTCAACCTTTCATGGTAGACATAAATAAATTACATGTTTAGCCACCAAGTTAATACTGATACAACGCAAATGTATGGAAAGTTAGAATTGTTAGAGCTGAATATGAAATTACCAACGTGTTGAAAAATGTTAACGTAGAATATATGGCAATGATATAGCAGTATTGCAGATAGATAGGGTAGGTGAGCTCCGCCCATCGTCTCGCTCAGGTCCTCTGCGAGCCTTTATAAAGACAGAGCGTCTGCCTTGGTACTTCATTCATCTTCAATTAATAACTAGCTAGTCATGTCTGGTCGCGGTAAAGGAGGAAAGGGACTCGGGAAAGGAGGCGCAAAGCGTCACCGTAAAGTTCTCCGTGATAACATCCAGGGCATCACCAAGCCTGCTATCCGCCGTCTGGCTCGTCGCGGCGGCGTGAAGCGTATCTCTGGCCTGATCTACGAGGAGACCCGCGGTGTCCTCAAGGTGTTCCTGGAGAATGTGATCCGTGATGCTGTCACCTACACCGAGCACGCCAAGAGGAAGACCGTCACCGCCATGGATGTGGTCTACGCTCTGAAGCGGCAGGGACGCACCCTGTACGGCTTCGGCGGTTAAACCACCTCCTACATTCAACCCAAAGGCTCTTTTAAGAGCCAACCAAATACTTGAAGTTGCAATTCTATCAAATCAGTCGTTATATTTAATATAACCTCAAATGCGACTCATAATCCCTGTAGTTGGAAGCAGGCTACGGCAGTGGCGGACTGATATTGACTGGAGTGCGCAAGTACCCCTGACTGCAGCCCGCAGACTCAATGTGGACGAAGTCAAACATTGAGGTCCGCCTCCGCCCCGTGGAAATAGTACAATACATGCATCAAGGATACATCTCGAACAAGGCAGCCTTTTACATTTAATAAACAGGCTAATTTGTGATATGACTATTGTATTCATGTAAAAAAGACAATAAAAACGATGAGTTAACAGTCAAAAATTAAATCATAGCATATTTCCTCTCATAGACAGGACATTGTCTTATATAATTAATAGCCATTTCTAATGTTTTTTTTTTTTTTTTATAAATGTTGACACTTGCATTTTCTTTGTCAATGCATAATAAAGTAGTAGCCTACTATGTTGATTGCTAATGTTTCCTTATGAGGGCATAGATGATTGTCCTGTTGAGTGTTAAAATATACCAGCAAGGCTGTCTCCCAAGGGTCCTCACTGAGATCTACAAATTAAAGCCAGTATTAAGAGAACTCCCATACCCGCCTGTCTGTGAGAGTTGCAGGCCCAGCTGCCTATGACCTAAGAGTCAAAATAAGATTTTGGGAACTATGAAGGGTCCACTCTAACCCCAAGGTATGACCTTAACAGATGTAATGTGAGGAAAACAAGGTCTAAGGGAGAAAAAAAACGTACCTCAATAGACATAATGAAAAGCTAAATGTGTGACGCACATTAAGTTACACCAATCCCAGGAGCCCTAACAACAGTCTCTTTATCAACAGAACTAAATAATCTAAAGGAAAGCCTGAGAAAGGAAAGTCCGCCCATATGGACGCTGTCCTCAATGTAGGAGGCTGACCTCGATGTGACTCCGCCCACATTGAGCACAGTCTGCGTGCTGCAGTCAGGGGCTTCTCCGGAGCAAAGTAAAATTCCGCCTCAGCTGAGAAAGTACTCCTTCAAAATGTAATGCGATCATTGCGATGCAAGGATCGTTTTATTTCTAATATTATTATATCAACACAGACATTTACATCGATAGTCTCGCGTTATAATTGATTCAGGTGTACTGTGGAGTGGGTAAAACTTTTTATTGGCAGGCTAGCAGTTCCCCTCGACTTGCGCTAGCCTAGCGCCAGCGATCTCTGCAACTAGAAGGACTGAACGAAATGTTAAAAACCATCACCAATGTTAAATAACACACTGGCTCATTTGGAAATTAGGTCCGATGTCCAAAATTCCGAACTATCCCTTTAAGGACTCACCAGATAGGTACTAAAGATACATTTGGTGTGCTGATATGCGTCACACAATATTTCTAATTCATCTTTAGTTCATCTATTTACAATATATCATATAATCTATCTCTCCAGCAACAGAAGTCGGGTGCCTTGTATTCTAGCCAATCACACAAACGGACCATCGCATGGTGATTTGCATCCGCCTCCTATAAATACGGTAGTAGAACCGAGTGTATAAATTCAACTGTCATGCCTATATCATGCCTTCTGACGTTACCAGCAGTAGCTCAGGTGGTAGAGCGGGTTGGCTGGTTCGATCCCCGACGGATCCTCCTAACTGAGCGTCGATGTGTCCCTGAGCAAGGCATCTAACCCTGACTGCTCCCGACGAGCTCCTTGCTCCATGCTCCTTGCATGGTTGACTCCGCACGCTGTGTCTGAGGGCACCATGGCGGTGACCAAGTACACCAGCTCCAAGTAGACTCACCAGTCTAACTAAACAAACTGTCATTTTAAGGACCACACAAATACCTTGTCGACCAATTCCTCACTAAAAACGCATATTACATTTACTTAGGTCATGAAACCATGTGGCTCAATGCTGACGGTGTACCATAACTCGTCCAGGTGTGGCGTAGCTTGGGGGTTGGAATCTACTTTGTGAAACCCTTCTATGTCGTTTTGACACAATGTCTCGAGTGTAATTTTCCAAACGCACCAAAAGTAATGCTCCCTTTGGGTTTATTTCTCTTCAGGACGATGACTTTCCCTAACCAACATGACCACCAGATTGTTAATACTCAAGTCTACACGGTATTGGGCCGAAAGGCTTAATTTATTTTTAAATTAAAGTAATTTTAAATGAGCGGCCAGAATGAACCTTGAGAATAAAACGTATCTTGCTTCAATATATTATTCAGGAAAGTGATGGGACCGTCCTATGTTAATGCCGTACTCTTTTAATGCAGAAGTAGGCCTACTGACTTAAGTGATGCAATGCTATTGTAATATTGACTAGTGCAGTTCTTAGGCACTTGTCAAACTACGCTAGTTATTCCCATGATGTGGTTCAGTTGAATATTGGACCTTTGGGATATATTGGGAAGATCAGGTCAGGGTAATGATCTGTAGAGCAACGCAACATAATGTATATATTATATATATTATATTCATATATATACAGTATATACACTCAAATCATACCTTATGATTATGATGACCTTATCACCACCTTGAAGTCATTATTTTGACTGTCAATTAACGTTGTTCACTGTTTAATAGCTTTTCATCATTGTGTGGGATTGATAAAGAAAATCCATCCATCATAACCAACATGATTTCCATATACACAAATAATATAGTGTAATAGTATTGTGCTGGATCCTATCAGCATTACTCTGATCTGGTCCACAAACAATTTATATTCAAATAAAGGCCTACTAGAAAACTAAATAAAGCAGACCAGTGACGGTTTTCTGTAAGATTTCCCCAATACGATCGATGTTAGAGGTCATGTAACACCGGATACATTAAACGCTAAGGAGCGGTTTACTTACAGTGGATACAATATTACATTTATAATATTTAACTTTCATAAACGCCGAACACATGTTGAATGAAAAACATGGTGTGTGTTTAAAATAGAGATGAACATGTGTCTGATGGTCCTGGCTGCTTAACTACAAACCTCGACTAACGCGTGTGTTTACCAGCCGCTAAATACGTTCATTTTAACGTAAACTATGAACACACAGGACACGTTGATAGATGCCCACGATTGGCCTGAAGTCTCAGTCATATGATAAAGCTTTGTCCGCATTAGAAAAGCATTTTTCTATTATTTTAAACAAATATCAAAGTAAAGCCATTGATATCAAAACCATCTCGTGTCGCAATAAAGTGTTTTTTAGTAACATTATCTTCAGCCAAGGAGGATCCAACGTGGTATGGTTCAAACTTAACATGTCTTCTCCTAGTGCATATATTTGACATGTCGAATATTGTCATCGTTTGTGGTCTTTATCCTGATCAAATTAGTGAGGAAACACAAATGAGGCGAACATCCCCTCGGAAGAGCAACAACTCACTGGTTGAGTCTGTACGGTTCTCATTCGGGATATAAGTACAGCCCACTGACCGCATTCAGTCAACTCTGCTACAGAACGTCCCGAGAACATGGCTGAAGTAGCGCCTGCACCCGCTGTTGTCGCCTCCCCGGCGAAAGCCACAAAGAAGAAGCCCGCTGCCCGGCCGAAGAGGGTCGGACCCAGTGTGAGCGACCTGATCGTCAAAGCCGTGGCTGCGTCCAAAGAGCGAGTCGGAGTATCTCTGCCTGCGGTCAAGAAGGCTCTGGCTGCTGGCGGCTACGACGTGGAGAAGAACAACTCCCGCGTCAAGACCGCCGTGAAGAGTTTGTTGTCCAAAGGTATCCTTCTCCAGGCCAAGGGTACCGGAGCGTCCGGATCCTTCAAAATTAACAAGGAGGCAAAGAAACCTGCCGCCGCCAAGAAGGCCACTGCCCCTAAAGCCAAGAAGCCCGCAGCCAAGAAACCCGCCGCCGTTAAGAAGGCCGTCACTCCGAAGAAAGTCAAAAAGACTCTGACCAAGAAGTCTGTATCTGCAAAGAAAGCGACCCCGAAGAAGGCCAAAAAGACCACCGCGGCTAAGAAGGTTGTGGCCAAGGTTGCCAAGAAAATCGTCAAAAGTCCCCAAAAAGCTCCCAAACCCGTTGTAAAGAAGTCTCCGGCAAAGAAGGTAGCAAAGCCCAAAGCAGCGAAGAAGGCAGCCCCCAAGAAGAAGTAAACGCCCTACGTCAAGCTGAATCCCCAAAAGGCTCTTTTAAGAGCCAACCACATAATTTTAAGAGCACATATTCCCAATGCACTTTTTAAAATGTAAACCTACCATCAGGTTGACCGACTGCTATGTTGTGGCAGATGGACAACAATCGAATCATTATATCAGTATAAGGGATTAGGTGGGATGAAGCACTCAAACAACACGAGCTGCCATTTATCACACGTATTAAGTTTTATGCAGTTTGTCTCCTTTTTTCGTAATACTAACTTAACGTGTTGAATATCAACCGACACAGTACCGTAGGTTGGGTACTGACGCCCGTGATTCGATGTAATTAATTCTGAGCTTCTAGGTTACATTATGTTGGATATATAAATTAAACAGGCTGGTGGATAGTGCTATTCTGGTTTAAATTATTAAACCCATGAAATAAATTCATGAACGTAACTGAACCGAAAGAAAAGTAGATGGGCGCGCATCAATGTGAGGGCGGGACTAAATTCTTGGCCACGCACAGCGTCTTTACAAGGACCAATCAGCGTGTAGGGGTTCTCCGGGGCTGACTATATAAGTCTGTTTAACCATGCTGTATGACATGCAACCGAAATGGCCAGAACAAAGCAGACCGCTCGTAAGTCCACCGGTGGCAAAGCCCCCAGGAAGCAGCTCGCCACCAAGGCGGCCCGTAAGAGCGCCCCGGCCACCGGCGGCGTGAAGAAGCCCCATCGTTACAGACCAGGGACCGTGGCACTGAGAGAGATCCGTCGCTATCAGAAGTCCACCGAGCTGCTGATCCGCAAGCTGCCCTTCCAGCGCCTGGTGAGGGAGATCGCTCAGGACTTCAAGACCGACCTGCGCTTCCAGAGCTCCGCCGTCATGGCTCTTCAGGAGGCCAGTGAGGCTTACCTGGTCGGCCTGTTCGAGGACACCAACTTGTGCGCCATCCACGCCAAGAGGGTCACCATTATGCCGAAAGACATCCAGCTGGCCCGCCGCATCCGCGGTGAACGTGCCTAAACTGATTTGGCCTACTACCAAGCAACCCCAACGGCTCTTTTAAGAGCCACATACCCATCCTAAAGAGTATTTCTTATAGGTACACTGTTCTGGTGACTCCTCGAGATGGCGGGTATATATATGCTAAAAGTCGCGCGTCAGCGACCGTTCATGTGCACTGGGCTCGGAAGGTCTTACACTTTTTTTTACATATTTTTTTTTTCAATTTTTATCTGATAAAAAGCAGCCAGGACTTGGTAGGATCAGTATTTAGTTGGCACGCCTATTTTGCTATTTGAGCACAATGTATCACCACTGGCTACACATGCCCTTAGCTAGAGCGGGTTTACTAGTACACAACGGTTAAAACTGACCAAACAGACGGTTGCAACATCAAAGTCATGATGGTTGTGTTCCGCCATGGTCGTCCGCGTCACTATAAATACACGTCACCTGGGCAACTCATCCAATCTGGCCCCAGTTGTCGACGTCGCGAAAAATGTTTTCCCCCCATAATTTTCAACGGCTTGAAGACAAAACATGAAAGAACGGACCGGAAAGCTCTTACCTCTTACATGTTTACGGGGAGAGGAGGGTTTAGACCTAATGAGTAAAAGTTGAAAGAGAAATGCAGATGATCCTTCAACCAGAAGTAGATTTAAAGTATAAGGTGCAGAGTAGGCCTATATGTTTAGTGGAATATATAATTAATATAAATGTGCGTATGAACAGATTAATAACATATCTTGATGTCAAGATATTATAGAGAACAACGAACGATACGTATTAAGTATTTAGGTCAAGATATGAACTTACATTTTGATATTTATAGAGCGAAATCACGTAGGCTAATACATGTATGATTATATGCAACACTGCACATAACTGGTACGCATGTAAGAACATAATCAGGGATGCGTAAGTTAAATAACTGCCAAAACCTTACAAACAAAACATGTTTTACTAATGCCCTACAATTCACAAACAAACTCAGTGTGGTGTGCAAAAACAAAACATCATTCACAAATTACTGCATTTTGTTTTGCAAATACAAAACATACCCAAACAAATGCACCAGGCTTCAGAAACAAATACAGTATGTTTTGCACGTACAAATATACATTTCTTCAACTACAAAAAATATCCTTCGAGTACAAAAACATATCTGTCAAATACAAACGAAAATCCTTCAAGTACAAAACAAAATCCTTCAAGTACAAAACGCAATTCAAAACTGTCACGTGACCTTTGGCAGTGTTATTCCGCCTGCAGATTCGCACACAAATGCCTTCAGTTTCGCAGACAAATGCCCTGTAACTCGCCCTCCACAACAGCTGTTGAGTCAATGTAAGGCTCAATTTAACTGTTAAGTCAGTTCCACATAGCCAGGCTTTCTTGGTGGGAGTCTTTGGTTTATATAATTTAGATGGTTTGTTGACTTCATGGTGCTTTTATCACTTTCAATGAGTTCCACTAGCGTGCACACATAGCTGTTACTGTACACCTGCGACACCTGCAGTGATGTACATTGCTAGTTTGTAATAGCCTACTGAAGTAAAACTAAATTAATGTTCCGTTAACATTTGAGTGATCATTGACTTCATTACTAAGGTATTAAGGCCACACCAGCAGCATCTCAGCACACATCTGTGCACTCAGAATATGAAATTAGTCTCAGCTTAATATAATTAATAAATAATGCTTAATATTAACAAATAGTGCACTAAAGTGGTCAAGGGAACTCACAGGTTTATGCATATCTCCCTGTTTAATTAATCGTTTCTTGAAATATTACCAATGTTTTGCAGTTACACCTTAAAAGAAAAAAAAATCTTCCATGGGAATCCAATGAAATCCTGCTTCTTTTCCCACGATAGAAAATGTCACATTTTAGAGAATATTAATTCATACTATGGATAATGCAGTAGTTAGTGAAAGGATAGCGCTTTTATTAGCCAATTTAAGATGAAACTTGACATAACCTGCTCCGCACTAGATTATGTTTCCATGAGATACCATGGTGATCGAGGCAATCCAGTTTAAATGAGAGCCACCTTTATGATACTGAAAACAATGGATGTAGGCTCAACATACCTTGCTAACCCACTTATCTGGCTTCGTAGTAGACCCCTCTGTTCAATATAACCTATTCTAATGAGTACAACAGACGGAAACCCATAATAAACTCAAAAGCAACGTTCAAACTAGGGTATTTGAATGCCTTCTAAGGGGGACCTCAGCAACATGACAGTTTAATTTCACTGCAATTTACCAGAAATGGCTACAAGATCAAATGTATGTCCAGAGCAGGCAGGTATCCGTGTGATTCCGCTTCAACACGGCGGCAGAGCAAGTCCACAACGTCAAATGGCCGGTGACGCACAGGACATTTGTCTGCGAAACTGAAGGCATTTGTTTGCGAATCTGCCGGCGGAATAATGGTGTAATCCTTTTGTGTGGTGGTACGTCGGGCATCCCAGTCGAGATTGGGAAGTCTCCCAGCTTTCTTGCGGCATTGAGGAACACCCCCTTTTAAAGGATTGCACCATAACACTGCCAAAAGTCACGTGACAGTTTTGTACTTGTAGAATTGTGTTTTGTACTTGAAGGATTTTGCTTTGTACTTGGAAGGATTTTCGTTTGTATTTGACTTATGTTTTTGTACTCGAATTATATTTTTTTGAAGTTGAAGAAATGTATATTTGTACCTGTAAAACATACTGTATTTGTTTCTGAAGCCTGATGCATTTGTTTGGGTATGTTTTGTATTTGCAAAACAAAATGCATTAGTTTGTGAATTATGTTTTGTTTTTGCACACCACACTGAGTTTGTTTGTGAATTGTAGGGCATTAGTAAATGTTTGTTTGTTTGTCAGGTTTTCAGTTGTGAATTACGTTTCATAACATCAGATATCATGTTATTAAAACATCGCTACGTGTGGAGTGAGCACCAAACACTATCTCCTGGTACTCATCTGTGTAACTCACTAAAGTTATGTGCAGCCCTGTTTATATGTATTGTGTGATTTAACCTTTCCATCCACATTTGAACAGAGGTAATGGGGGTCCGGGCGCCGCCCTTCGGCTTCAGCGGGCCTTTATAAGCACGGAGCGTTCACTCAGGACTTTATTATGCTTATAATAGCTCAGTCATGTCTGGTCGCGGCAAAGGAGTAAAGTATGGCCTGATCTACGAGGAGACCCGCGGTGTCCTCAAGGTGTTCCTGGAGAACGTGATCCGTGATGCTGTCACCTACACCGAGCACGCCAAGAGGAAGACATAGATAATAGATTATCTATCTCATTAACATAAATCACGAGGTCCTGTACTCCAGCCAATCACACAAACGGACTATCCCATGCTGATTTGCATGCGTCTCTTATAAATACTGCCGTCTACCGCGGCACTCTTCGTTTATTTCAAGTCGCAACATGCCTAAAAAGCCTACTTCTCCGACTCCGTCTTCCGTAATCCGACTCCGTCACTACGTCGCAGACCACTCGAGCCCTCATACTTCTGCGTCGGGATGTCGGCGACGCAACGCAATTCACCGACAGGGTTGCCAGATTGGGCCACATTTCCCGCCCAATCTGGCAACCCTAGCTGCAGCGCGCTGCAGTTCACTTCGATCTTATGTTGACTACTAACCATGTAGGCTTACATAGTGTTGGAAATAAACTTCCAAAGCTTTTCAAATGTTATTTGGTGTGTTATTAGTCCTGAATGTGCTTAATGTATGAAGTACATAAGGTGCGAAGTCAAACATCTACAGGTTGCACTTAAAGCCTCAAATGGTATACAACTGAAAAAAAATGTTAAACAAGATGTAGAAAATTTGTTCTGGCCATAAATGATTTTAACCTTCAATATTTGTTACCATTTTAGAGCTGAATCTGATCAGCTGTGCTAGAGTCAGACAGTGACTTTCGCAATATGGATTGATGTCAGAGAAATCCGTAAAACAAGTGATCAGCAAGACTTGTAATGGGAAATCAGCTTTCACATGTTTTTCTGTGCCTGTGTTTTCGTGACACCTTCAGGGGAGGTGTTGGGGCCTGTTTTCTTGACCCCCTGGGGAGTGTCGAGCCAAGGGTTCTATCTGATAAGACATGGCCGCAGACCACATTTTATGACACCCTGAGGAGGTTCGATATATTTCCATGTGGTTAACAAAGGGTTTTGTTTTATTGGGGGGGCAGCTGCCATCAGAATCCTCCTGACAAGAGTATAAGAAGTCTGTTTTAGTCAAAACGTTGGTCTTTAGACAGCGGAGCTCTTTGAACAACTGGATGATTTCCCATTCAGGGGTCTTCAGCATGCTCTTTTGGTGAGACGCAGGTTGATTTCCCAACCAGGGGTCTTCAGTCTGCGTGCCTCTTGGAGGGACGCAGGATGATTTCCCATGCAGGGGACTTCTGCTTGTGGGGGTTTCTTGGAGAGACATTAATTTCCCATCTAGGCCTTAGATGATTGTATTATTATGTTGTTAGTTTGTTTTATGATTTGCCACTGTACCGTTATTACCCAAATATATGACCATATTTGTTATAAATACAAATTACTCTTTATTCTACCCAGTTTAGACAGTTTGTGATTGACTTGGCCCAGGAATTCCCACCACAGGCCACCAGAGACATGAGGAACTCCAGTGTGCCCGTTGAAGTGGGAGCACTGGAACCAGAGTTCCAACGTGTGGCACCAACTAGCGTAGCTCAGCTGGCTAGCGTGAGGGGTAAGGGGTGTGGGGAGGGTCTGTGGTCAGAGAGAAGGGACCTCCCCCCGCTACAGACAGCAGGAGGCGGTCTGTAGACCTGAGGCCTCATGTACGAAGCTTGCTTACACACAAAAAAGCTGCGTAAGTACCTTTTCATGCAAACGACCGGATGTACGAAAACTGACTTTGTGTGGAAAAGTGTGTAGCCTATCTCCACGCAAACTTCAGAGCTTGCTTACAGACTTTTTGGTCATTTTGTCAGTTGGCGGCACATAGAGGCAATGCAGCGCAACAACATTAGGCCGACTCACCACGAGTAGGCCTAATGAACTAATATTACAATAGAGGGTTTTCACCGACGTCACGTCTTGGGCAGTAACCCGGATGCGCGGCCATGTTGGAGGCACTCGATGTAAACACTGTGCTGTATACATGTAAACTCTGCGCTGGATAAACGTAAACGCTGCGATGGATAAAGGTCATAAACCAAAGAAAAGCTCGTCAGAAGGCGTTATAGATGCAAAGGCATACAGGGAAGGACTTGGACCGGTCGAAAAAGCACGATATTTGAGGAAGTTAGACTTGATTGGTGGTGCAGATCCCTACGAGTTGGCTCCCTCGTCTTGGATCAATGATGACCCGGAGAGTCTTCCGTCTCTTTGTTATCCTGACATCGTCAACTACCTGGTTTTCTCGCCAAGCCCATACACAGCGGAAGACCTTAAAGCTTACAAAAGTTTGGAGGCCTATAACCAGATGGTGTGTGGATGGGTGAGGGAGATTCAATACCAAGTCATCGACGACAGATGTGTTGCGAAGGCCAAAGTAAGTAATGCAATAATGTCTTTAATCAACATAACCTTAACTGTATGATATCATTGCAATACCCAAGG
>OMLJ01062070.1:0-10619 GCA_900302595.1 Gadiculus argenteus | reverse complement strand
GTGGGCTGCCATTTGTTCTTAATTCATGCACAGGAGCTGAACTGCACATTCAGAGAAACTCCAGAACCGTCAGTACTGCAGGACCATGGGTGTGTGACTCTGTGGACTCGCTCGATTTGGGGCTGGGAGGGTCGATGCATGTGTGTATCTGCTATGCTTATGAGAGCCAGGGAGCCTGGGAAGAGTGTGCTTAGTTCAACTTTCTCCAAAGTCACAGCCAGGCTACAGAAATTCCAAAGAGTAACTCTCTCTATCTCAGTAGCACACATCCCAAGCAACTCCTACACACTCTGGCCTGTATTTGCAAAGAGGGTCAAATTGACTTTGCTGAAATGGAAAAAGTAGATGTCCCCAGAGAGAACTTGCAGGCTTCAACTGAAAAGGCAGTTACAACTATTTGATGTATTATATCTACAACAGTAATGCTTGTTCACTTGTGTATTTCTACTGGATTAGATGCATTCCCTGTTCAGGTAAATGCAGCAATGTAATAGAAGAACTATACAGTATTAAAAGGAACAGGATTCCAGTCACCAACCTGTACAGTAGGTTGAACTACGGCTGCTTCTTGAATGGAGGACCAATTTCTATGCTTTCAGATCGGCAATGTAAAACTGGAAACTGGAAAAAAGGAAAAAATAAAATGGTGATTTGTTTAAAAAATACTTTTCATTTGTAAGTGATTTTGTCGGCGCAGTGAATCATGTTATTGCCAAACCAATTCCAATCTATTCCAACCATGTATAGGATTTACCTTCATTGATGTATTACTTTTAAGCCACCATATTTAATGTCAATTTGAGCTCACATTCTAAACAGTAGTGATACGTTTCATCCAAGAACTGCTTTCAATAGTTGATCTACGATTGAATGGCAACTAAATGGCCTGCATTTAGGATTTTCTAGTGACACTTTCCATTACATGGGTGTGCTCGCAGGCAGACGCACTTGCACACACGCTCACACAGCAGTGCATACCAAACCATCCTGTGACAAGCAGCTCATCAGGAGGAGTTACGGGGGTCAAGCACCTAGATCAAGAGTCAAGACCCTTGGTACTTTAAAGCTGAATTCACAGCTCTGCATAACCCTGTACCCCCTGTACCCCTAAGACTTTGCGAAGATATAATCAGAATGTTGACATATCAATGTGGTAAAGACATTGCAAAATATTTAAAATGCACTGCTGAAGAGAAGTTGGTGAAATGCAACCAACTGAAAATACAGTTTTTTGATTTTGCCGGGTGGATTCATTTTATTCTTGTGTATGGCTGTCAAACACATAACAAAACACCACGTCTGGTTTGACCACTCAGCGATTACGTGACATGTTCCTCTGCAGAGAAGGGCTATGCATTGCTAATGTAAGGACTGTACATCTTCAAGTACACATAGGTCATCGACCGGCAAAAGGGGCATGTAGCTCACGTGTCAACCACCACTCAATGAGCCAAAGGACCAGCCACCGACCATCCTGTTGCAGGGTAAGCAGGCTACGGTCTCACACATTATAAAGTATCCTACCCGCATCCTTACATGATGGTGGGCTTTCACAAAGAGAAAGTAAATGAAAAAAGTGCGTTCTCAGCAAATGACTCAATTGAAAGGCATATACCAAACAACAATGTGAGTGTGTCAGCTTGACGGCTATATTTTTCCACCAATCATGTGAGTGAGCTGCTTCTGAGTGCCCTCATTTTAAGGTAATGAAACTGTTCACACTGCAAATACGGAAGAAATCATAAGAAATGCACAATGGCTGCACGGGAGAACACACTTTATAATTCACAAACAAATGCCTGTTGACAACAAACCAACCAGGACTCAAACAACCTCAAGCCCATCATCGCATGAGTCTGTTACCAATGACTCACCATGTCACTAGGCTCTCTTCTGAATGCAGTGGGAATACAGGTCCCTTTACCACCCATCCATTACATTAATCAGTCAGTAATGCATATTACACATGAATGTACATTTAATGTCAGTAATGTCTTCTTTTTCATGCTCTAAAGACTTTACAGCAAAGGTGTCTGTTCCAGTGCCCCTACCTCTGTTTCGCTCCATCACTAACTTGCTCACTTGTAGTGTGGTCTCTACAGCCTGTTGCACCAATGAAACGTAGGCTGTTTTAAAAGTAAATGATGACAAATGCAATTCCAACCTTGAATTCAGTCGTACCCACTGAGTTTGTCCCATTGGCAATGGTCTGGCTAGATTGGCTCGTGGTTATAGCATGAAATGAGGCTGTGCAGTACTGCTTGCGTGCATACAGCTTTTGCAAATCCTTGGCTTAGCCATATTTAACACCCTTTTTATGGGAAGTCTCCTAGTTTCACATCCCAATATGGAGTGTAACCTTTGGCTGTATTGTAAAACACTCACAGTCACTTAAATGTTTAGAAGGCTGGAACTCAGTGACTAGGGCCTAGCTATTACATTACCCTGCCCATATTACCAGTTAGGTTTCACTAGGTATGTAGGGAGAGTAAGGATGTCAAATAGGTTTCACTGAGCTAACCACAATTGAAAAGGGATGCAAATGGCCAGTAGAAATTCTTCCACTAGGTCTGGAAAGCACAGATTCCACCAGGAACTATTCAACCCCAAACCTTCCTCATGTGCTCCTGCACTTATACAATCAGAAATACACAATCAAAAAGCAATAATGCATGCATTGAAATCTGTATTATTATTAAATCTGTGAGAAAAACAATCTGTTCCTGATACAAGGCTACTTGTATTGGGAGGCTACAAGGCCTAATCCACCTGCTCTTGGATTAGGCCCACCATGAGACCAAACACAGTCCAATCTAGGAGGGGAATTGATGTATATTCATATTCTTACTACTATAGAGACATAAAGCCCTTTCATCCTCAGTGTAGGGGCTGCTTTTTTAGGTTTTTAGGTTTTTCGATAAACAATAAATAAGACCACAGTATCATTTTATAAGTATAATGATATAATCGTTCACACACAAGCCTCCAAAAACACATTTCTACTCTTGCATAGAACCAGCCTCCACAAAGCCTCTGAACTGGCCAGCAGATTCAATTAGTCCTTGAGAAGACATTTCCAAGTCCCCATTGCTCCCAGTCCAGACAACAGACATAAGACCCTAGAAGAGACGCTAAAACTCCAGCACCGGCATACACACCGTGCCTCTTCACCGTGGGCCCGCCTACCGCATCCTTGACTCGGCACGCAACAGCCCTCCCCACCTCCTCGTTCTCTCTGTCCTTGTGTATTATCTCTCCTCCTCGCGGTACACCGGCTGTCACGATTCCCTGCCCACTCATCAGCGCTCCGCCGATGCAGCCGTCACTCTGAGATGCTTTCATCCCGCCTCTCCTCAGCCGCTCACCAGGTGACAAACTGGAGCGTTACATAAAATGGAGAGAGTAGGTGGAACCGATGCGTGCACATGTGTGTGCGGGCTTCTCCATTCACCTCCCGAATGCAAAAATTGGATGTTATGTTTCTCTGGTATGAAGATGTAAATTTTAAGAACAAAACCATTATATTGGCTTTAAAGATCCTTTAAAGATCAAGGACAATTTCGGCGCAAAATGAGACCATATGTTCATAACACATGTCCACCGTTCTCTGGGATCAGTTTTCATTTTAGTCGAATGTAACCAAAGTTCTCTAAAACCGCTAATAATAGCTTATAATGCTAGCTGTGGGGGCACTTAATCAATCGCAATTCTATACCACTAACAAGGCTAAAAATTGCATCACACTTCCACGGTAGCATAATGAGGGTCCCTGCATGTAAAACGAAGCATTGAGAACTTTGTAAGTGTACACACAGTTTATTAAAAAGGAAGTTTAGAAAGCCAGTGCCTTCACAATAACAAGCGGCCTCCATCTTTAGATGGAGTCACGTCCATTCGAGCGATGAACGACGTGCGAAGTAATGAGCCGAAGAGGCGTAGCATGTGATCTACGAGAAGGTGAACCTAACAGAGAGACTATTGCTTCTACAGGATACACACTGAAGAGATGGCGAATTATTCCGAATTATTCGGAAGAATTGGTCGCAGTGTGTTGTACAGTGTGATCACACTGTACAACACACTGCGTCTCTTGTGTGTCGCGACGCAACAGGTCCCACTCCCTGCAACACAGGCACTCCTGTTCGGTGACCAACGCTTCACAATGTCTGCAGGTACACCACCAGTTCCCCAAAGTATGAGGCTGTGTTGCGGCATCGACTACCGGCAGCTCTCTCTGTCTCGTAGCCCTTTCACGGTGCTTCTGCAGCTCTTCATCCGTATATTCCGGCTCAAACAGATAAGGACGTCCATCAAATTGAAAAAGTTTGTTGTCGATCTCTTGAAATTCTTCTGAATAATCCGCCATCTCTTCAGTGTGTATCCTGTAGAAGCACTAGTCTCTCTGTTAGGTTCACCTTCTCCTAGAACGCACACTACGCCTCTTCGGCTCATTACGTCGCACGGCGTTCATTGCTCGACTGGTCATGACTCCACCTAAAGATGGAGGCCGCTTGTTATCGTGAAGGCACTGGCTTTCTAAACTTTCTTTTTAATAAACTGTGTGTGCACTTACAAAGTTCTCAATGCTTCTTTTTACATGCAGGGACCCTCATTATGCTACCGTGGAAGTGTGATGCGATTTTGAGCCTTGTTAGTGGTATAGAATTGCGATTAATTTCACATGAACAAGTGCCCCCACAGCTAGCGTTATAAGCTATTATTAGCGTTATTAGCGGTTTTAGAGAACTTTGGTTACATTCGACTAGAATGAAAACTGATCCCAGAGAACGGTCAAACTCGGTGGACATGTGTTATGAACATATGGGGCCCTATTTTAACGGTCTGAAACGCAACTCTAAAGCGCCAAACGCAAGTCGCTCTGTGGGCGGCTCTATGGCAATGTCGCTATTACGACGGTGGATAAATGACTTTTGTGCCTGGTGCAAATCTAAAATGGGTTGGTCTGAAGGAGCTTCATTACCCGTAGGTGTGTTCTGGGCGTAACGCGGAATAGATCAATGAGAGTCCTGTCTCCCATCCCCTTTAAGAGTCAGCGCATTGAAGTGGACGAGTTGATATTTTGACAGCGCGTTTGCAGTCTCCGCTGAGACAGACTTCTATTTCAAATGGCTCAGTTTATGGCCAAATAATAGGCCTAATTCACACATGGAATAGCGTTTTCTTCTTAACTTAACACATATATGATATACGGACGCATCTGTGGGTCTATTTAATGATATGCAGCAATACATTAAGAAACATTGTTTGTGCAGTATTGTGTACATTTTCGTTACGGACTTGTGTTCATAATATGCATGTCCCCCCCCCCGTTAATCGCCATGAACTGTATTATGCATACTCATCAATCCTAAAAGTTATAGGCTTGTACACGCTGGGCTGGGATATAGTTTGAATTAGGCTAATCGTTTGCATGTTTGCGCTGTGTATACCCTACGTGTGTGTACGCTGTTACAGTTGCGCCACGTCCAAAACTGAGCTACCCACTACGGCTTTTAGACCTGGTATTTGGTGATCAGTTGCGCAATTGCAGTGGCGCATTTTTTAGATCACTAAAATAGCACCAAGTATCATTTCAGTTTAAAAGATGAATGAATACGGGAACGTGCAGGTGCGCGTGTGGGCACGCGTCTGTTTAAACACACGCAAACTAAACACGTAACGCATAAAACAGTGTCAGTCCATGGCGATGTATATTAACAGGGGGACACATGCATATTATGAACACAAGTTGATAAAGATAATGTAGCCTACACAATACTGGTAACAAACGATGTTTGTTAATGTATTGCCGCATATCATTAAATAGACCCACAGATGCGTCCGCATATCATATATTGTATGTGTTAAGTTATCTTTGCCGAATTTTACAACTCAGTGTTTCTGAAGTTGTAGAAGAAAACGCTATTCCATGTGTGAATTAGGCCTATTATTTGCCCATAAACTGAGCAATTTGAAGTTTGAAATTTAAGTGGTGATGCATCTGTCTCAGCGGAGAGTACAAACGCGTCAAAATATCTTTTGACAGCAACTTCATTGTGCTGGCTCTTAAAGGGGATGGGAGATAGAACTCTCATTGGTTTATTGCACGTTACGCCCAGAACACACCTACGGGTAACTAAGCTACTTCAGACCAACCCATTTTAGAATTGCGCTGGGCGCAAAATGTATTTATCCGCCGTCATAATAGCAACATCGCCATAGAGCCGCCCACAAAGGTTATTGCGTTTTGCGCTTCAGACTTGCGTTTCAGACCGTTAAAATAGGGCCCTCAGTCTTCTATAATAAACTATGCACTGCATCTGCATCTGCAACTGCATCTCCGTAGAATTGACTTTTAGGAGTGCATTTGTATATGGTTAGGGTTAGGGATCAAGTGCATAGTTCCGAAGAGCTTCACAGTGTGTGTAATGTTCAACCATTTTCAAAGCACTTTTTGAAAGCCTCTCAGTGCATATTTGTAGCCATTGCAGTTCAATGAAGGTAGTTATAGTTGCCGTTCAACTTCTTCCATATTGGACTACTTTTATTGAGCCCTCACTATTTCTGCCAACATGCTTAATGACTTACTATGATTGGAGGTTAATTGGGGATTCTATTCCCAGAATATAAGAGGCAAGGTAACTCTCTGTAACATATGTTCTCTGTGGTGAACTGTCCACGTAGGAAAGGAGCACCAGGCCTTGCTGCAGCCATCCAAGCATTCCCCACACTGGGGAAGCCCTGGGCTAAATCAGGACATAGCGGAGGACTTGTGTCCTGCATCGCTCAGACAGGGTGTGAAGACCATGCCTGTCATGGCAGCTTAGTTCGTCCTCTTAGCTCCCCAACACCCCTACTGTTGCTTTACACACCGACATCTCTGAAAGACTGTTAAGCCCAACGCACACAGGCCGCCTATTTCGCTTTGTATTGCATCATAAACCTGAAAACAAATACAATACAATCGTATTGTTTTAAAACGAGCAAAGCACAAGGAGTACTTCATATAGGAATCAAGTTTGTTTTGACTGAAAATTCCAAAACATTACTTACTCTATTCTAACCCAGCTGTGTGCTTAGCTGCCTTTAGGCTCCTCAAAGGCTAGAGGCGAGTAACTAAACTGTTTTATCACCTATATCTAAATATGTTATTACAATACAGCCAGAATAGAATAGGCCGTACATGATACGGTGGTATTCATGTATGTCTACAAACAATTTTTGTATGATGATCCAGAAAAACATTGTTGTCGATCTTTGTGAGGCGACACCTGGGTATATGTGTGTCTGTGTGCATGTGTGTAAACATCTATGTCTGGACTGGAGATTCTGATGGGCTTGGGTGGGGACCAAACAGGCCTCACACTGAGGCATAGCAGCTGTTATACAAGATTACTCACACATCGGACGTTAGCAACAGCAGCCAGCGAAAACAACTGCTGCTGATATTTACTTAATCACCCCGGCGGCATTTGCTGTTACGGACCTACTCCGCAAGCATCGGTGGAGTTGGGTCTTTCATACCAAACAGCTAGTAGGCACACGGGACTGGGTTGGCAGAATGGCTGTTAACTGTGAGGCAGGATCGCAAATTGCTGTAGTAGTTCAAATGACTGTAGTGCACGGTGATTTGCACTATATGGGGAATGAGCTGAAACATTCTCTTTAAGCCTCCTTTACCATGGATGCCAGGAGGAATGTGTAATCAAAATGTCATTAGGCTATTCTCTACCACACACTGATCTCCCTTTTGATGGGAAACACTGACGTTAAAGGGGCGCTTTGGGTTTATATATAGATGGTTGTGTGTCCCTCCCTGACCCCTTTGAAGATAAAAAGGAAACCACGACAGTGGAATCTTTGTCTCCAGGGTAGATGTTCCATAATGTCTTTGGGCACCTGGCCGATGTTGACAGAGGTGTCTGTGACGCTGTCACAGACGTCACAGGCTACTTTCATAGTTCACTTCCTAGCCCATCACCCAGTGTATCTGTCTTTTGGGAGAGTGGGTTATTCTTTTTTTTTTCTTTTTAATAAAGAAAATCCCTTTCTGGTGCATAGGCTAATCTGTTCCACGGCACAATTCTCGGAATCATTGTTAACTCTGTATCGACTTTGTCATGAAACATTAAGACTTTGATCGCAGCTGCTTGAGGCAGCAGAGAACCCGATGCCCGGCTGTAGGATGATAACTCTTTAGCATCAGACCATGAAGCTAAGCTGTCAAACACTGGCAGTCGGTCTCTCTCTGACCTTCTGGGAAAAGTGGAAAGTCATCCCAGAAAGCTAGTTCACATGCGTGCGCACACACACGCAGACACACACACACACACACACACAAACGCAAATGCATACCCCATGAACTTGAGTTTACGCATCCTGCTAGGCCACAGGGAGGGATGTGGGTTTTCAGGCCTACCAGCAGTGTGGCACGCCGTGCAGTCCCAGCACGCATAGCATCAATGGACTTTCTCCATCTATTTTACTCTAAAACACAAATACCATGTCTGACAAACACAACGAAAAAGAAAAAGAGCTTGAATTGGTCAATCCTAGAGCAAGGAAATAGTGAACCGGTGTGTAGTAGATGCCCAGTCCTGACCGTGAAACTGATAAATTGTGACTTCTAATTGAAGACTTGATCATAGAAAAAAGGCATAGAATACCCCAATGTATATCGAACAACCAACACACCAAAGGAACTAATTTCAATAGTGTTTCTCATATGATTGTGTGCCAGAAACAAGACAACAAGACATTATTATGTATATGGCCTTAAGAATGCTAAACTAACTCAGTGCCCTAGCTTGAGTAAAAGGAGTTCCAATTAAGACAGGTTTATAGACCGATGACCAAGCCTAGTGGCTGATTGGTCAGAAACATGTTGCCATCATGACTCATGGGTAGAAGAATAGAGTCTGACTAATCACATGGGCAGGTGGAGCTAGCCAATTATTTACATATTGCTTTGCTATAGCCCGTTCACTGAGATTTGAGATTTAAATAATAATTATCTTTTTCCTTATTTAAATAACATTTTAGACTAGAATTTATCAATCTGGGATTAATAAAGTACCTCTCATCTTTTCTTGAAAACAGACACCTAGATACATTAGGGAGACAAACAAATGTAGACCGAGAAAGACAGCTGAAGATACACAGAGACTAGGAAGACAGATAGAGAGATCGCTAGACAGACATACCGACAGACGAGAGGCCTTTACTCCCTTGTTCAGGGGAAGCAGAGCTTTTTTTTGCTGGTGCTATGTGGTTGCTAGACTTTTTCAGTGAGGGTGCTCTGAAATGTAGGGTTTCCAATTAATGTGGCAGTTGCCACATGTGTAATTTCTACTGCAACACCCTGACACAAACACACACGTAAGTTGCAGACAGTTGCAATGCCATTCTGTGTTAAACACAAGTCGAGATATTCAGCTCATGGGCTATAGATGTAAGGTTCACAAGCCAGCCTATGTTAGTCTAAAATGTGTATTTATGTATTTTTCCAATGATCAATAATAGTATTCAGAGATAAAGAAAATAATCTAAATAAACCAGATATTTCTCAGGGATGCTAGGGGGGGGTGCTATGGCTATCCTAGGGGTAACTACAGAAACCCAAGCCCCTCCCTGGGGCTGCCTCAGCTCTTGATCCATTCCCAACATATGGAACAAAGCGTGTGCAAAGTAGCTGCTCATGTGGGATGAAGAGACATGCACATGGTCAGCACATGGAAAAACAGGCCGATACCTCCTGATGGAGCAAAGCCACAGATGGGTAACATAACCCCATATGCAAAATGACAGGTGGGCTATTAGTTTACTATGACCTAGAATACAACAGAAGCTTGCATAACACTATTAACTTTTGCTAAAACATTTTGACACGCTATAATTTCGATTTTGGTATTGTATGATCCGCTTTGCTATAGGAGAGAAAACATTTATTCTCCTCCTGGTTCTTTGACCACCTTCAGAACTAAGGCATTTCAAGGGTTTAGGGCTTGTTTCCTACAGCCCCTTAATAGTATTTATTATTATTATTGTTGTTATTATTGTTATTATTATTATTAATAATAATACTAATACTATTAAGGAGTTCACAGTTTAAAATTACACACTGAATGAATGACCGCATTGACAACAAAAAAAATACAGAAATTGGACACATTCTGTCATGCAGGTCTAAAAATTAGGGAGATATCTGCAGGTCTTTGATATAAAAACATGGGGAGAAACAGATTGCGTGCGTGTGCGTGTGCGTGTGCGTGTGTACTATAGGCAGGGGTGCACATAACTGGTACGCAAGTACGCATGCGCGCCCATAATCAGGGATGCGTACCGTCACTTGTGTCCCTACAGCGCTTTTGCGTAACGAACCTTCAGGTCATCAAAACAAAACTATGCATGTATATTGTCAACTGTGGCGTTCCGCCACCTGCAAAGAAAAGGCAAATGGAGCCGGAGCAAAATACAATATTTTTTCGATGCTCCGATGTGCTTGAAACGAATGATAAGCGCACTGAAATGTCCGCTCAAGTGCACCGCTGTGTACCGTGCACACACTGGAGCGCCCGCCCCCACTCCCCCGTCCACAAATGTAATCAGGACGGAAAATT
>OMLJ01062069.1:0-12015 GCA_900302595.1 Gadiculus argenteus | reverse complement strand
GGGGATAAGAGAGAGAAAGAGAGGATGAGAGGAGAGAGATACTAGAGAATGAGAGTTAAGAGAGAGAGAGGGCAAGAGAGAGTAAGAGTCAGAGGGAAGGAGAGGAGATAAAGGAGAGGGGGAGATAAAGAAGGGAGAACAGGAGAGCTGGGAGAGACCTGAGCTCAATGCTGTTAGAACAGGGTAGAGGGTTGACACTTCTTACTATAGATAGAAATATATTGGGAGAACAATATATAGGGAGAAGGATGTACTGACAAATATGGATTAGATGCAGATATTTAAAGAACAAGTCCGGTATTTTCAAAATTGAGCCCCCTTTCTGAGTTGTCTAGGATGAAATGGAGTGGTTGACACCGAAATGTTGACTATTAGTCCTGTCTCTGGTATTGGGCTCATTTAGAATCACCCCTGCCTGCTTCAGAATGGCAACCTAAAATGATTTATAGTTTAAGCCATTTTTAAATGAAGTTGACTATATAAATGCCATAATATCTCACTGAAAACAATCTAAGATTTAAATTAAATAATGAATACTCCTGATCAATACTGAGTTTCATTTAGAAAGAAGAAGATCCTTGTTCATGACATTTAGCAGTTACACTAACCTGCCCTGCATGCAACATGGATCAGATACAGACGCTTCAATCTGCCATGCAGGTCAATGAAGAAGTGCAATAGCTAACTAAAACCATGGTCATTTGTCATATATGATTGTCAATATCGTAATCTATGCCTTTTTATCACTGTTTTTGCCATTATTCCTACTGTTCTACTCTGCTGCAAATGTAGGTGGCTTTCTTTTCGTGACCAAGGGATACCGTGTGTAGACCTGTGGCGCAGCGGGGGACCGTCTGACAGAAAGTTGAGCTTTTTGGACACTTAAGTATAAACCTAAGTATAAACCTACGGGTGGACGGTGAAGCTCTGTTTGAGCAGCGATTAATTAAATGTCTGTGTCTGAGTAAGGATTAGGCTTCCAGGACACGTATACCTATACGGGGTGTGGCGCATTTCACATATAACTTCGCTCATTATAACACTCAGACACATCGACGATACTGAAAAAATGCTCAAAATGTTAATGGGTAGTTTATTTAAATCCCAGTTTTAGAATTCCAGCTCAAACAGTTAGCTGATCACTGGCTTCTCCAGTTGACAAGCTAACCTCATTTCCCGCATAATGACTTGTATGAAACAGGCTGCTTACAGCATTTGTGTTGGCCACGCTGCCTGGCACTGGACCTAGCAGTTCTATCAGCAGCAGCAGAGTTTAGCAGGCAGAGGTCGAAGTCATGACCCGCCCTACTCTGCCTCTTATTGGCTACTTCTCATTGGCCACTTGGAGGAGATGGAGACAACCACCCCCCTCCAGATCAACACAATTCATGTGGATGCCATATTTGGCGAATTTCGCCGAAGAGTGACACATTTGCACCCCTGAATTAAACACATACATGGTCACTGCCAGAGATTTTGACAACAAATACATTTAAACAATGTGTAGTGTGTGTATATTTATAAAGTGTATGTGTAGATGCATGCTGTATGTAGAGTCCAGAATTTGAGTGAAAAAAGATGTAACCTTGAAATAGTTTTACCTGTTCAAATCTATCCACCATCCATCTATGTGTGTACATGTGCATGTACAGTATGTGTGTGTGTGCGTGTGCGTGTGCGTGTGTGTGTGTGTGCGTGTGTGTTCCTACCGTCAGTAGAAGGGGGACGGCAGGGGGGCGTAGAAGCTTTGGGAGAGGGAGGGCAGCAGGGGAGAGAGGGGTGAGCGGGGGTACGGGGAGGTAAGACAGGGGGTCAGGGCTCTAGAGCTGTAGCCCACCCCCACAGCACTTAGAGGGGGAGAGAGGGGGGCTGGAGAACCAGGACCATTATCTGGAGGGAGAAAGAGAGGCAGGCGGGGAGAGAGCGAGTGACAGAGAGAAAGGAGAGAGAGTAGATTAGAGAGACATTTAAATTCAGATTACTTTATTGATTCTGGGTGAAATTGTTTCTGTTGCAATTGCTCTGCTCAAGATAAAAGGAAATAGGAAACGGAATAAATGAAAGTAAAAAATGTAAAGCACTACAGTCCCGGTATGTTTTATAGAACTTTTGGCCAATAAGCATAAATAGCATTTATTATTTACAAAAATGTGTAAATAATAAAAATGTACCAAAGAAATGTGTGTACATACACTGTGTTCTGCATTGCACTTTGATGAAGTACAACATGTCTAAAACGTGCTAAATAAATCCACGTTTGGCAGCTTTTATCACTGTGTGGACTCATTTCTTCTCATACACTGAAGTGGACATGGAGTATGCATATACCTAAAATATATATAGGTTATTACACGGGTAGTCGTTCAGTAGGGCTGGATATTTTTACGAGTCTGACGTGTTTTGTTGAGCCCGCAGGACGAGACAAAATACAAAGACGAGTAAAAATATACAGCAGTACTGAACTGGACTACCTGTGTAATAAATTATTTATTATACGACAAATAAACCAAGGAAAGAATGAGTTTGCCTCCATTTATTCTGCCGCGTCTAACTGTCATTTGACCGTGCGCTGACGCAGCTGTGCAATCAGTTGTTGACCCGTGTAATATCGCTCTATATTTGCACTAAAAACCCATATCTGCACTCGATATCTTGCACGTTGTGTAATAAACATTACTATACGACTGTACATGTACCTACACCAACAAACGACAACTTATTTCCCACCACTAGCCTTTTATATATAGGCTTAAGATCTTGGAACATTATGTACATATATACAAGAATATTTCTTTTTAGGAAAAAACAACATGAGGCAGGGAGGTGTTTTATTTGGCGAAGATAACCAGAGTACTAACAAGACAAGCTCAGATGGTGACGTCATCAAGTATGCTGCTGTTCAAACTGCAGACTGACGATACTTCCTCCCCATGTTCTCGGGAATCCCTTCTCCCCAGTCCAACTGGCCAATACCGAACTACCACGTACGCAAGACTGACCTTGAGAACTTGAGTGAATCAGTCTGACTCAGGCCAGTTGAAGCTGATTAAACCAGTCATCAACCACAAACACTCAACAAATCTATCTCAATGCAACCTAAATGCTACCTGAGTGGGGAAACGGAATCGTTAACAAGAACTACCAGATGCATTTTCATGGTTTACAGAATACTAGGTTCCCTCTACTTACCTATATGTCTGCGAGGGGAATAATGATATATTGAGAGGGACAGTTTAGTTTACAACTTTTTAAAGACCCAATTCCCATTGACTTTCCCCCACAAGCGTGATTTAACCACCAGCCGCCAGGTTAGCTTAGGGTTGCTACTCACACATGTGGAAGAACACACAGTTTCTCATTATTTAGTGTTATTGAGTTCATCATACAGCCACGGCGCAGGCATGCCCTCAGGCTGGGTCTGGTCACTTAGCATTAGCAGACTGACAGGCTAGGCTGAACCTTCCCGCCCACACACACTAAACTCCAATGTTCCTTACAATAGCAAGGTACCGCTCTCTCTCTGACTGCATATATTCTTCAATAACCTGACCTAGGTTTCCTCTCTTTCAACAGCAAGCGCCACCGGAACACCCCATTTCCCCTTTGGGATCAACTTTCCCCTCAGGTAAAATCCTATTTATAATTCGTCATAGAAGATGGACTGATGGAGCCTGAAGAGAGACGGATAATACCTGAGGTTGGTTCTTAATGGACTATACGTGACAATCAAGGCATCTGATTGGAGTTACATGGAGTTTTGCTGTAACAAAATGTTTTCCTGTCACCGTGTCCTAGTCTGCATTCCTATGATCTCTATGAGCTCCTCCCTGATCCAGAAGGTTTAATTTTGCCTGACTGCAATTAAAGGATGGGTGTCCCAAAACTACTTGCGGCTTAACACATGGAAAACAAGAGCTGATAATCATCGGCCACAAGCAACAACAAACACAGTTTGAAGACGTGACACTGTGTTTCTGCAATCTTCCTGTGAAAAATATTGCTGTCTGGTTAAACCCTATGGCTTCTTTTGATGAACACGTAAAAAGTATTACCAGAACTGAGTTTTGTTCATCTTAGAAACAATGCTAAAATTAGACCAACGGTATCCACAGAGACGCTCATCCACACATTTAAATCGTCTAGACCAGATTACTGTCATTCTCTGTTCTGCGGTTTACTGAACTACACAACGAAAAGCCTCCAGCTTGTGCAGAATGCCACTGATAGGACTCCACTGGAGACGGAAAATTAGACCACATGATTGCTATTCTCTTCTCCTTGCTCCTTGCTACATGCTTCCAGTTAATGCCATGTCAGATTTTAGGTTCTACTGCTTACCTGTAAAATCGTACACAGATCAGCACCACCCGACTTGGAGGACGTTAATACAGATGTTCATTCGTTTTGAATTGACCTTCAAATGTTTGCTTTTAATACTACTATGTATGTCAATAAGCACTCCCCACTCTGCGCTTCTTCTCAAGGTGTCTTCCGTTATAATTTCATTTTGCGGGCCTTGGTTAGGGGTTGTCTGCAGGCCTGTGAAGCCCTTTGGGACTGTATCTGTGATTATGGGCAATACAAATATAATAGACTTGTCTTGACTCTCTCTGTTATTAAGATTATATTTCTTATCAGGGTCGAGACCTTCAGCCCCGTGTTGGAATACAGCCCAGCCTGGAGATCATAATCCACGCCCCTCCCTTGCTCATCAGAAGACTTAATGAAGCTCTGGGTTATCTCCACTGATGTTGAACTACCTTGAACTCTGAATACAATGTGTAGAATACGATGTGTGGGTCTGTGTGTTTCTGTATATGCATGCAGGATTATTTGTACATTCATTTTTGACCTGTTTTAACGTCTTACGAACGTCTCACGGACCAGTCTTTTGATGAGGGATTTACCAAGGTTATTGAACTTCATGATCAAAAACAACAACTAAACGTTGGGGAGATGTGCCAACCCAGGACACCTGGACATGCCCCATGATTTGGCTAGAGACGACACACAGACTAGACAGACACACACACATTCATTATCAAGTCAAATTGCAAAAAAACACACACACATAGACACACACAGACAGACACATGCATCTTGACGAGAATCGTGATCGTGATGAGAATCACGATTTTCTTGCTTAGAATCCAGGTCACGATTCTCTCACAATTTTCAATAAAAATAATTGACCTGTTACAGAAAGAAACATAACAACGATGATGCCTGATAAAGGACCGGCACTTTAACTTCGGACAACAGAAAGTTCCAGCATTTAAACAATACGCATAACAAATCACAGCATTAAAACAATAATTATAAAAAGGCTTAATGATTTAAAGACCTGCTGCTGTGGATCCTGTTGCTACCGACATATATATATATATATACTTTTTATGTTATTAAGTTTGACAACAGCCCATGTAATTATTAAACAACTGTAGTATATACTTTTAATTCATTATTGATTGGGATTTATTATTGCACAAATGGCAACAAGATGATCACTGCATCAGTGGGACAAATGAATTGAACCAAAACGACAACTACAAAGACAACATAAATACTCAGTTTGTGAGAGCGTAAACAGTTTCAAGTCTTCTCTCTCAGAACTCCAGCTACAGTGGACAGCGCTGTCATAAGGTCTACGTTTCAAGAAAGCCTCCCTTTGCTTCCCATTGAACTATGTTGACATGTCAGTGCTGTGGCTCTAATCGTTTAGCTACGTAACGCTTGGGTTATGCCATCTAGAGAGATCAGTATTTTGGAAATCACTCTCGCTCATCTTCCAAGCGGCAGAGCCAGCAGTTTGTTTCACATGAAGCAGAAAGAATTAGCGGAGAGACGCCTTTTGCTATGGGGTTATAGATATTATAATAGTTTAAACTACCATGGGGATGTGTGAATAATATTATATCTTATATACGCAAATCTACAAAATAAAACCCAGACGGGGAAAGTGAAGCCCACTCTCCAGTGAGATGTAGGCTGGTTATATCCTCTAAGCCAGATCCATGAAACGGGCCCTATTTTAACGGTCTGAAGCGCCAAGTGTGATTTGTGGTTGGCTCTATGGCGATGTTGCTATTATGACGGCGGATAAATGACTTTTACGCTCGGCTCAAATCTAAAATAGGTTGGTCTGGAGTAGCTTAGTTACCTGTAGGTGTTTTGGGCGTAACATGCAAAAAACCAATGAGAGTGCCGTCTCCCATCCCTTTTAAGAGCCATGAGCGCATTGAAGTTGACGAGTTGATATTTTGACAGTGCGTTTGCAGTCTCCGCTGAGACAGATGACCACTTGAATTTCAAACTTCAAATGGTTCAGTTTATGGCCAAATATTAGGCCTAATTCACACATGGAATAGCGTTTTCTTCTCCAACTTCAGAAACACTGAGTTGTAAATTTCGGCAAAGAGAACTTAACACATATATGATATGCGGACGTGGTCCTGTGGCCGAAACTGTGGGTCGATTTAATGATATGCGGCAATACATTAACAAACATCGTTTGTTACCAGTATTGTGTACATTATCGTTGTCGACTTGTGTTCATAATATGCAAGGGGCCCCCCTGCTTACATACATCGCCATGGACTGTATTATGCGTTGCGTGTTTACTTTGCGTGTGTTTAAACAGATGGGTGCCCACACGCATTCATTAATTATAGTTTAACTCACGTTAAAACTATGTTTTCTCACAATCAAATACTCATTAATCCTAAAAGTTATGGGCATGTACACGCTGGGCTGGGATATACTTTGCTCGAGATTATTATTATTATTATTATTTTGATGCATGGCATAGCCTACTACAGTGTTCATTCATGCAGCCCCTATTTTTTTTTTCCACAATCCACATGCTATTTCTATGCAGTTTCACACATATGAACAATCTTTGACACCACAATATTTGAATTAGGCTAATCGTTTGCATGTTTGTGCTGTGTATAGCCTATAGCCAAAATAGTAAGGGGATTTCGCGATCAGTTGCACAATTGCAGTGGCGCATATTTGCACCGGAACACACCTCTGCTTTTCACCGACACGCCTCTCCAGGCGCAAGTGTAGCGGCGTCTGTTTGCTGCGGGGGAAAATCAGCTTTGCGCCAGGTGCAAACTAGCAACGATACATACGTTGGTGTAGAAAGTCAATTGTGCTGAGTGCAAGACAGGGCTCTACTTGTTTGTGTTTAAGTATAGCCTCCCTTTATTGAGACTTGGGGGATTTTAAGATGAATTACGTTAAATGCAGGCCATGCATTAATTGTCTCAGTGAATGAATGTCTAGCAAGCGCTCATGGCCCCTGTCTAAAAAGGACCGTACCTGCATTAATGCAGAAAGAAAATCTCTGCCGTCACAACGAATTTGCATTGACGTCGTTGCTATCGCCAAGCCCTACCTAATCACTTTTCAACACTTCGAATGTTAGTTTGTGTCCCAGAGTTGCACAGCCAGTTAAGTCAATTTATTATTTATTATTATTTAAAGTGCAGTCTCACCATCCCCAAGTGGACGGAAGGCTTTTCATTTGGGGTTGTCATCTGGAAATGATCTGCCTACTAATCGGGAGGGGCTCCATCTTACACATTGTGATTTTAAGGATTTCATGTTATTACTTTTGCCAACAGACTTCTGCGAGACATTCAATTCCCGCCCTCGATGGGGTGAATAAGGATAATTTCCGCTGCTGGTTGCAAAAATCTCATTCCCGCTATGTGAAATCTAAGGCTTCATAACAGTGGTGCGTAAGCAAATGGGTGCCTTATTTTCTAGTCTATGCGGGATACACACGCACACCAACAGCCAGGGTTATCTTGAACACTCAAAAACACTCTATATGCAAAATATATAACGTCAACAATAAACACAAATTAAAAGAGACATACGACATAAACAACTTGCAAACTATGCTGACAGGTTTGTGTATGTTTCAGTGCGAACATGAGTCTATGCGTGTTCATCTCAATATGCTGTGCTGGCACTGAATAGGATCTCATACACACAGAAAGCTGTATTTATTGCTGTAGATTAAATACAAACTTATAGAAAAAATACTTATTGATTCCGAAGGAAATTGAGGCATCCAATAGAAGACAATCAATTAAAATAAAGTGTAAAGAGTTAAACACAGCAGTGTCAACGTCAAGAGATGTGCTTAAGTGATGTGCTTAAGGCAGTGAAAAAATTATAAATCTAGGTAATGCCCTTTAGCAACATAAAGTACCATGTGCCTGAAGAGATTGGTGGTTGTGTGTGTAAGAGTGAGAGCGAGAGCGAGAGAGAGAGAGAGTGGGAGAGTACAGCAATGGAGTGTGATTAACTAGTGACAGTCACCCAACTAATTCAAGTCATTCAAGTCATGCAATCTCTCTACTAAACAAGACCTGATGAATTGCTGTGATCAAGCGCCACTTGTGGGGGATTGTTTTACGTGCGGTGTGCGTGTGCGCGCGCGCCTGTGTGTGCGTGCGTGTGCACGCAAGTACTAGGCTTGTTGGAAAGATTTTCATGACTCTAAAATTATACTAAACGAATGCTGAAATTACTATTCAGATGCATGCTTCCCTTTTGTTGGATAAATGTTTTGGCTAATGTAAGTGAATCTCGCCGCTCTCGCCCGGGCCTACCCGCATGTGAAAACTAAATGCTTTTGACACGTCACGCCTGATGAACAATAAAGTTTTCCACACACTTTAAAAACTACTCGCATATTCCGATTGCCTATTCCGATAATAATTGCGTCGGTGAAAAGACTGAAAAGATAGAATACTCATATACAGCCTAGTGAAGACAAGCTTATGCTCTGTACTTTCACCAACATATCCTATGTATTTAGAGGATTCAATTATACTGAAGTTTTACTTTTTAATCGAAATAGTGTAGGGAATGGCAGTTGGTGAATGAGGGGGATTATGTTGTGCATTCTTTAATAAATGCATGTTTTGGGGACGTTTGTTTTTGAGGTTGTTTTCCTAAAATAAATAAAATAGGCTTTCACGCTTTGGTAGACTAGTAAAGTAAAGTAGAGTAGTACAGTAAGTTGGTATCCAAAACGAAACTGTTGAAGACAACTGCACACCTTCATGTTATCTAAAGCAACCTATGTGTTAAGTGCCATTCAACTCAATGATTTGTTTTCATTCATTCATTTCATTTCATTCTTGTGTGAAAAACATCACAACTTACCATTGGATTCTACGTAAAAGAGCCTTGAAACGTGCATCGTGAATCAGTGCTCTCCATCGTTCAAGCAAATAAATGAAAGCCATGGAGAGCACGTTAGTACAATATCATTTAGTGCCAAATATGATTATTTACTTAGCAAGAAATAAATGTTTATTGGTAGAATGCTGTCTAGTAGACAAAACGTTTAACAACCACATAATAATAGTGGCATTGGCAATCCATAATCCTGTGTAGTAAATATTCATAATAGGCATTTGGGCATTCAAATTTGAAATATGATTTAATAATAATAAGGAATGAAATTTGAATGGGGTTATAGAGGATGATTGACAGCTCTAGTGCAATCCTAAATTCCAGAGTGTGTGTGTGGGTGTGCGTGCGTACTTAAGACTCCAGAGTGTGTGTGTGGGTGTGCGTGCGTACCTAGACTCCAGAGTGTGTGTGTGTGGGTGTGCGTGCGTACCTAGACTCCAGAGTGTGTGTGTGGGTGTGCGTGCGTACCTAGACTCCAGAGTGTGTGTGTGTGGGTGTGCGTGCGTACCTAGACTCCAGAGTGTGTGTGTGTGGGTGTGCGTGCGTACCTAGACTCCAGAGTGTGTGCTGTGCGGCCAGCTCCTTTGCATCCTCCACCAGGGAACACAGCTTGTCTGGCAAGTAGCTGTTCTGGGTAGAGACCAGCACCACCTACACACACACACACACACACACACACACACACACCGGAGGGAGTGTGTGTTGATGGATTGCCACAAGTATAACATATAGAGTGTGGTCGTACATCACGGTGGTAGAGTAATGAAGGTGCAGGGAACAGGGATGACACGTATGCACCACCACAGTACACGTTACGCTGAATATATGATCTGCTGTTGAAGATTTACATGTGAAGTATGATATAAAAAATATAGATCTTTCTGGATGAATACACTCTCAATGTTTATATATTTATGAGTAGTAGTTGATCTTTGCTGCCAAGAGCGTTGCGTTTAGTAGGGACACTAGGGACAAGAATGCCTAATCAAGCTGAAAATGAACATAAAATAAGGTTATTTATAGAGACATTGTACAAATGAAGTCATCTCTGTCCTCTTACAAAGCGATACCATAGGTCTGCTGAATCGGCAATAGACTGATCTGCAATAGCAAGATCAACACAACAATGTTTCTATATAGTTTCTTTGAATGTATAAACAGAACATATATAATGTCATTTTATATAAGCAGTATCTTGGGTGTCAAGGTGCAGTACAGGTAGTACTATAGTTATACTATGTATTAACCTTAAATATTAGCAGCATGTCGGGCCCAGGCGTAGAGAAGAGGAAGTACTCTGGAGGGCTCCAAGAGTTCAGATAGCAGTAGTGCTCAAGGAGGCTGACGGCACTGGCCATCTGGCCAGGCTTCAGGGCCTGCAGGCTGCATGGGGAGAGGGGCGTACCCATAGTGCAGGGGAACACCCTCTGAGCCGTCGACCCTGGGGAGAGACAGGCCCCAGGTGTAGACATGTGGACATTATAGTCACTTTCAGTCATTTAGCATTTAGACACTTTTGTTCAAAGGGACTTTCAAGTAATACTGAGACCAAACAAAGCGTACAATTCAAAGAAGTTAATCAGCATTTCAATTTGGCCAGTTTGTCGAGACCCCACGTTTCAGTAGGTTTTTCAGTAGCCAGCCCATTGCAACCGGTGGGTCGAAGCATTAAGAAATCCAGTTCAATCCAAAATCTACAACCATGCTCATGACCACGACAGCCAAGAATTCTCACTGTTCAGTCTGTCTCTAAGCCTGTTAGCATGCTAAGTGGCGTATAAACACAGAATGCTTTGGCTACATTCAATCAATTGAAAACACTTACCCTTGCAAGTTATTGACAGCTTGCTCTTCATTTACAATTCAGAAATAAAACGGCTACATAGGCACATAGCACATAGGCCTGTCACGATAACTACTTTTGTTGAAATAATTGCTATAAACTATAGCCTAATCGCGCTCGTTCACCCTGTCAAAGACCAATTGGAATTGGAATGTCACATTTATTTTTATTTTAGACTTAAGACTTAGATTTTAACTTTATGGCTGGAATTATTCAATCCTATTAAAACTACCTTATAGTAGTTACCTACTAACTATTAAAACACCTATTATCCCTGAGTAGCACGTTATCTTCACCTGCCACTGTCCGCCTTGTGTATGTGGAGGCGCTGCCTCAGCCCCACTTCCAACTGTTTTTTTTTTTACATCAGGCACGTAATGAATAAACACATAATAGACAAAAGGAAGAATAAGACTAAACTAAATTAATTTGGTCAGAACATCCAATATGAATCGTGCAAATTAAAAGGCCATTCAACCCTCAACCTAACCTTGACTAGTGAAGTAGAGCTTGTACTCCGTCCTTTCACAAAAATATATTGTAATCAGAGGATTCACTTAGAGTTGTTCATCCAAGGGTGTATTATTATTAGTGCGTTTTGGTGTGCATTCGGAGCGTTCCTTAATACATCCATGTTCTGGTGATGTTAGCTTTGAGGTTGTTTCCTTAAGGTTGGATTATCTCCCAGTCAGTACGCATGCGGAGTCAAGTAGCGGAGGAGTCAGCTGAGGTGGTTCGGGCATCTGGTAAGGATGCCCACTGGGCGTGTTCCAGGCACGGCCAGTGGGGCGGAGACCTCGAGGAAGACCCAGGACTAGGTGGAGAGATTATATCTCAACACTGGCCTGGGAACGCCTCGGGATCCCCCCGTCAGAGCTGGTCAATGTGGCTCGGGAAAGGGAAGTCTTGGGCCCCCTGCTTGAGCTGCTGCCCCCCGCGACCCGACCCCG
>OMLJ01062067.1:0-17577 GCA_900302595.1 Gadiculus argenteus | reverse complement strand
CGTTCATTTTAAAGAGAGATGTTGTAGGGGTTTTGCCGACCGGATATGGTAAAAGTGTAACTTCAGTTAGCTCCGCTGGTTGCGAAATGCATGGGAATCAGTGAAAACCCAATGGTCGTCATTGTCTCGCCACTAATTGCACTGATGGAAGACCAGCTAAAGGGGGCAACCAAATTTGGACTCTCAGCCCGGCAGCTTGGTAAAGGCGACCTGGATGAGATTCGAAGCGGCAACCAATCAGCGTCCATTCCTTTGTCGCTGATTGGTTCTAGCGATAGCCTACTGCGCGCAGGGGGAATTTGACAGACAACCCTTTGTCCCACCCCTGCCAGTGAAAATCATCATGGAGCGGCGCCAGACTCGTAAACGAAGTGTGAGGCTGGTGCGACCAGGGTAGGTTACAACGTCAATCAATAGTAAAGTATGTGATATGATGGGTGATTCTTTATATTGAGCAAAACGTCCATGTTCCGCCATGGTCACGCGCATCACTATAACAATACGTCACCAACTGGGAAACTTGGTTAACAAAATCTGGCCCCAGTTACCAAGCGGAAGAAGATTCATCCGAGCGTGAGGTGTCATTCACGCGAACTTTCAGACGTCGCAAAAATATTTTCCCCATGATTTCCAACGCTGTGAACGCACCACTATACACGGCTGGCCGCTATTAAGGTAGTGATGATTATACACAATAGATTAGCAATATCAAATATACTTTCCCTGTTTGCATTAGATGCAATATAATTGATGTTCAAATATGCAAATTAATGTGCACATTTACTGTTGAACCAAACATGAAAGCAGATTATTGTATACATTGAGGTACATGTAAGCAGAACACTATTAGAGTAAATTAATCAAGGGGCTCAATTATAACAATACATTTTTGATTTAAAAATAAAAATGTTTATTTACACCTCTATGCACAGGTGTCAAAGATAAGTGTCAAAATATACACAACATTAAAACCTTACACCTTTGATTCACACTTTGACAAAGTGAAAAACATTTAAGGTATTTTCATGTGCCTTTGATTTCAGTCCATGGCTCTTACTTGGTCTCTTTTAAACCATAAATAAAGTCTTCTGGTAGGGTCTCAGCAGGCAGGCTCATGAGCTGCTCGTCAAAGGAGCGAAGGGTCCACAACTTCTCCAGTTCATAAAGCTCCCTGGTCTCCGGCAGCATGAGGTGAAGAACCATTCGACCTGAGGACACCACAGGACATATTCACTGGAGCTGTTATCCTTTACTTATGCCTTGAAGGTTAAAACATGTATGATCCTTTACGTACCAAAGTCAATGCACTTCCAGTCTTCAGCATTCTTTCCCTCCAGTTTAGCGTGGGGCTCACACTCACTCTTCATATATTTATGCTTTTAAAGAAAAAATGAATAGGTTTTATGCATATGTTCAAATGGTAGATTCAAAATCACACTTTATAGGTGTAAATACTGCAGTTCAGAAAATAAATGTTACCACTTTAATAGCATAATGGGCCATTGCGCTGAGATGTCTCGGTGAAATGCCACTAACAACTATAAAGTAGTCTGAATAATTGAGCTCTTCTGGTATTTTGATGACACAGACGTCCACTGCGTTTTCCTGACGGAGTAGAGATACCATCACATCGATATTGAAACCTGTGAAAACAGTAAAGACAAACCTTTGGTGAACAAGAATCATGGATGTTGCTGTTCAGGTTTGATGGTAGTATTAGTTTATCAGCGACAGTATTTGTCACTAGACTGTATTTTAGACGTGCTGAACTGTACTGGTTTGATTTTAAGCATACCTTGGAATGCCTGCACCATTTAAGATAAATCAGAACTGAATATACTTACTACTGTGGCCTGCAGGACTTGTGTCCTCCTCCTTCTCTTGAATCCCTCTCCTCTTTGGTTCAATCATCATCTCTGAGCAGTGTCTCTTTGGTTCAATCATCTCCGAGCAGTGTCTCGTTGGGACAACACTCACCTCTGAGCAGTGTCTCGTTGGGACCACACTTCGGTGACTGAACCTAATGTCATATCGCGCTCCGAGGGTCAAACAGCTATACTTCGCTACTTTCAGGTATCCATCCACAACATTTTTACCAATCACTGATGTTAACAGTTGTCTGCAACTGTTAAGAGTAAACATGACTTACGTTTACCTTCCGATGTCCTCGTTTGTCGACGAGTGGGCTCTTTACTGTTTTTTTCGTGATCCGATTGCCTTGGTTTCTTCTTTGGTTAAAGAGGTGAGCATAAACTACTGCGAGTAAAAAGTCCGCCCCCTGTCGAGTTAGTGAGGATGTTGTGCTAAAAGAATCGCGGTCTAACTCAAAAAGGTTAATTTAGTATAATTTGATAGATTAATTTGTATGTTCATATGAATAAACTAGTATTCATTGTACCTTGACATGTCTCGACTACTTCCTGCAGTGTTCTTCAGAAGCGCCAGCTGTTGCTGACTAATGAATACTGGTCTGTTTACATGAACATACAAGTTAATGTATCGTGGTGTAGTGTAATCCAACGCGATATCACCCCATATCGTGCTCATGCGCACAAACGTTATTCATCTATGAATCGTGTCCCAGAGCACGATTGTCTGACTTTTCAACAGAACGAAATGTAAACCAATGCATTTTGAATAGGGTTAGGATTAGGGGTTAGGGTTACGGTTAGGGTTAGGTTTAGGATTTAGGGTTATGGTTAGGATTAGGGTTTAGGGTTAGGATTAGGGTTAGAGTTAGGGTTTAGGGGTAGGGTTAACGCTCCCGTTTAAGGTCAGAGAAACGCTCCCGTTCAAAATGCATTGGTTTACATTACGTTCTGTGCAGCACGAGAAAAGTCAGACTATCGTGCTCTGGGACACGATTCAACAGTTTGTGCACATGAGCACGATATGGGGTGAGACCGGGCTGTGTAATCAGGCAAACGCATACAAAAAAATGACGTGTAGGCCTAGTTTTTTTTTAATTAATTTCAATTCATATTATTTGAATGTATAAAATTATATAAAAATATGTTTTACAATACTAACTATCCATGAGAAACACTAAGATATCCAGGCCACATCTCTTGAAAAAGGCTGGAATTAAATACTCAATTTGAGTATGAATTGTGATAATTTCAACGTGCAGCATAAATGTTACTTCTGTAATTACAAAAAGGAATAGATAACCTTGCATAGTCTAAAATGCTGGAAAAAAAGTTATGACTGAAATATGCTATCCTAAAGGGTCAACTATACTTCTGTGTTGAATAATCACTGGAGGTTTGCGGACCCAGCAGTTGTCACAGACTCACTGAGAGGAAAAGACTCACTGGGGAACTGAAAACGACATATCTCAGAAGAGAAGTAGGATAGTGTATCAAACTAATTTCTGCGTGTGGCACGACACAACTTCAACAAACAGATGAGGTCAGTTGGAAAGTTGGATACAAGAGTTGATGCTGCATTTGAAAGAGCGATTCGGACACTTCAACCGACCCTGAAGTAGGCGCCAGAAAAGCCCCTCAAAGCAACATTCTTGGAACTAAAATGGTTCCCAGTTCCTGTTCTGCAGACACAAAAAAATATGATAGCTCCTCCAGCGATTCTATGAAAAAGTTCCTCCAGTCCGAAAGTGCCTTCTGTCACACATTGTGGTTCCTCGGATGTGGTCAGTCCTCAGCTGAGCAGTCCGACACTCTCAGTCTCAGGCCAACTGGGATGTGGTCCGTCAGACCGGCCAGCTGGGTGATGTAAGTAAACTCTTCTATTTCCTGCATGGGAACACAAGACGATTGGGATTTCAATAATGTCTTAATTCAAATTAAAACTAAACTTTAGAAGGAAGTTTAGTTATACAAAAAAACAAGGGGACAATCATGTGAACTATCCAGAAAGAGTAGCTGGAGTTTGATTCTGCATTGAATTGGATACCTTGGACAATCTTTCCTAAATTTACAAAGTATACCTTTCAACTGTAGCAACATAATGTAGCAATGGAATCTCATTGCAGATGAAGCCAGAGAGATCTGTTGGGACACATACCGTTTTGTAATGTTTTGGAAGAGAGTTCTGGCGGTACAGGATGTAGTCGATCCGACGGCCCACCCAAGGCTCATCAGGCAGGGGGTACACCAGAGGGACGCCAACCGCTGACACGGGTGGCGAGATATACTGCCTCCTCAGCTCCTCCGTCTCCAAGGTTCTAGGAAAGGCAGGGAATTAATGAATGAAGCCTGTCCAAACTATTTGGTAAAGATGTGAGTAGCAGTGAATTAATGAATGAAGTCTATCCAAACTATTTGGTAAAGCATGTTAGCAGCAGTGCTTTTAGAAAGTGTAAAGTGAGTGAACCTCTGTAGATTCTCTGGGGTGATGACATCCTCTTCATACATAGTTGGCTGTTCCATGAGAGTGCCTGGTCAAGGAAATGGGAAACTTTTCTGAATGAGAGACAGAGTGCAGAGTGTTGTTTTTGAAGGAAATTAAATGGTACTCACCGATCACCCAGGGCTTCTCTTTCCCCGGTCCGGCCCTGCAAGGGTCAATGTACTCCTCAAATATATCATGATTCTGCTCCCGAAGGTCATCTAGGTCAAGAGAAAGGTGTTTTAATGATTACTACAACATGGAAGTGTTAAACAAAAAAATTAAAACTTGCCAATACACATACCAGGTGAGCAGTTATCAAAGTTGAAATCTCCACAAAGCACATCAAAAATAACCACTTCGTCTGGCCTTCTGTGGGAGGTTTGAAACTCGTCAATCCACACTGTGACCATAGTCAGCTGCTCACAGCGAATCTCCCCTTCGCCTGTTTACAGTGAGAAGACAACAAGATTGATCAACTGTCAAACAAACAAAACAGGCCTGTGCACTGCTGCCCTTTCAAATGGATTGTGATCGTTCTGAGAATTGTTAAAACAGAAGAAAAAACATAAGTAATATTGTTTTCAGAGCACCTTGATTATTGATTGATAATTTTTATTGATTAAAAAACACAGGACACAAACAATTACAGTTTGTGCAGGCTGTGTATAGTACCCACTGCATTTATGGAGGCTTAGGGTTATTGAAGAGAATAAAACAAATCCCCCTTCAATTTCAATACACCTAATTTAATATTATTCCACATCAAGAGAATACTCTTACAATTATTGTGAAGTAATAGCTAATGAAGATCGATATATTAGCCCTAATTTTGAACTTACCTTGCCTGGTTAGACTATAAAGTAATGACTTGACCAAGGACATTTGTCTGTATGTAAACCCACACAATGGATAATTTAGAGAACTATAATATTGTGAGATTCACTTTGCTCTGTGAGAATAAGTAGATATACAATTTCAGAGGTAATCAATCATAAAAAAACAATAAAATGAAGATAAGAGTCCAACACCACATTAAATGAAGTTCAACACCACATTAAAAAGATAACTTGCCCTCTGGTGCATGAAGATGTGTGCAGTTAAAATAGCCAACCACCTTCTCCTGTTTGTGATTCTGTCCGATTAGCACCTACACCAACAACAAATCACATGTACATTTACATGGAATACACATGGTTTCATCATGGTTGTAATTAAAAATAACAAACATACTAATAATGAACTATATGAAATTACTACCAATAAAGAGGAGACGCTAATACAATGTATTTTGGTAAACCAAACCCACCTTGGCACAGAGAAGGCCCTTGGCAGCCAGGGCATCCTCCCCACGGCCGTTGGGGAAGCAGTGGTACTGGGCCTCCAGGACAGGGAACCTGCTGGCCAGGAACAGGCCACTGTTGAAGAACTTGAACGAGGAGCCGCAGGGCGGCGTCTGACAGGCGTACACCCCAACATCGTACAGGACATGACCCAGCACGGGTCCTAGTGCGTCTTTCAGCTTTCGCGCTGCCCGCTTGTCGAACACTTCCTCCAGACACAGGATGTCCACATTGGCAGGAAACAGCGACGAGACCTCCCACGGTACTCCATCCCCCTCGCCAGGACCCTGAGAGCGCGAGACCCTGGGGGCGCTTCGCTCGCCAGCCTCACCCTGCTGGTTGGAGTTCTGGTTTGTGTTGATGGTGGTGGCAGTGGGTGGTGCCGTCACCATGTCCTGCTCTTCCGTATCGTCACAGGGTATGTGAACCATGCGGCTGTTAGGGTTGGCTTGTGGAACCTCCCCCTCTACAGACCCTGAGGTGTCATTCACAGCAGGCTGGCTCTGTTTGTCAATGGCACCGTAGCTGGCAGAGTTTGTGGTGTGGAAGAGGCTGCTGGAGGCGCTCAGATTGCCACAGCTGCTGGGGGAGTCGATGAATATACGGATATGGGGTCGACTCACCCCCTGAGCAACACATCTGCCGATAGTGGTGGCACGGCGCTGGGTGTGTCCCAGGTTGTTGAAGCGAGCAAGGCTGTCGGGCAGCAGACACAGGTTGGCTGTGGCAAAGCCAAACGTGGCCTTGCCCTCATCAAAGTTGTGTCTGGCCTCCTGCTCCAACGGTGGGTGTGTCTCTATGTGGTAGGAGAAAGGTCTGCGGTAGGTTTGGAGCGGCGCCCAGATAAGAAACCCAAGCAAGGCTACTGGAGCAGTGACAAGAAAGAGGATAAAAAAGACAATGGAGCCGAAGAAGACTTGGAGGGGGTGGAGGTAGCATTCTCGCTTCCGTCTCTGGACTCTCTCCAGGGTCGTGGACTTGTACACAGCAATGAGGCGGTCCAGGAACCAGAAGCAGGGCAGTATTAAAGTCCAGCCGACTGCATGGAGGCCAGCTACACATCCATTAGGGAAAGGAGACAAGTGCAGCACCATGACTGCTGATTTGGTTTACAGCAATAAACGAAATAGGATGACGGGCCCCAGGATCTCTAGCACCGACGACATTCCAGAGAGACAGGACCACTGCAAAAAAAAAAAAGATAAATAAAACCGTCCGAGTATAAAAATAATTAATTAATTCATGAAAAAGGCCCCTTCTAACCATCTCTGTTTTCGTTCAACTTGAAGTCAGATTACATTGATGCAGATCCCATGTGGAAACGAGTCAGTATATTGCGGGGAGATTATACACGCCTTCAACCAGCTCACAATACAATTCATCTGTTTGCCACTGGTGGAATCCAAAAACATACAATAAGAGTACAGGGCAAATCATTGTCAGCGCTCATCCTGGACAGAATCCAATAGTTCAAATAAAAGCTACAGACGAATCAAGGAAACCTCTGACAACCTGTGCTATACAAAACCAGCTTTAAACTCACATGGCTCAAACAATCCCATAAGGGCCATTCAACACGACACACACAAAGCCGGACGGATCAGACACTAATTAGCCACTGTGTACTCAAACGTGTGTTTTAAATGCGCGGTGACATTACCGTAGAACACTTCGCTATGAACTATGAACATGTTAACACTAGAGCACCTGCGCACGCAACACCGCCGCCGCCTCCGCAATGGAAACTGGCTTGATCTCTAGCCTCACAACTAGCCACCAACCAACGGCTTTATACAGACATTATGTATAGATGAAGAAATGTTCTACTTAATATGTCAATTGATCATTGATGAGTTGTAATACGCTTACCTTGTCGCTGCGTTCAAAGCAGTACTGCTTGCGGTTGTTTCTTTCAATAAGCCACGCCCTGAACGCGTCGTCACGGGGAAGGGGTGTGACTCGAGCCGTTGACGTCACGTCCTCACCTGACAGCTCTGCCAGGCTTTAGGCGCTTATCATCACATATCACCTCAAGTGATTACGTCTCGACATTGAGGCATAATCTGTAATCAAAAATAAAAAAAATGATGTATTTATTAGAAAGGCATTCGTGTATGATGCCTTTTTAATTATTAACGAATAAGATGATTTCAATGTATTTTGTTTTACATGAAAACAATTCAGTCTCTTTCTTAAAGAGCTAAAGAGCTAATAAAAAGGGTTTTCCTGCAATAAAAAACGTTTTTGGGGGGGCTGAGCTCAACCTTCAGAAATCTAGTGGTGTGTTAAGAGAAGGAGGGTGGCCATGCTAAATCCAGCTCTCTACCACATCAGGAGGGGCTTCCTGGCCATTTCCGTCAGACAGCTGAGCAGAAGGAGCAGGTCTGGAACCAGTTTTCCTGGAGCAGTGCTGATAATGATAATAAGAACATCTACGTTGTTGTAGTTCATATCAGGTCTTTGCTCCAATATCCAGTAAATGTTGACGATGAACTTGCTGAAGGCAGGGTGCAGGGCCCGATTGTACCCGAGCTGGGCCAACCTCCCCATGGAGGCCGTAGCCCTCATCCACCCGCCCGTCAACGGGTGTGTGCTCACCTGCAGGAGCAGCAGACACCATTGAAGTGTGTGGCTTTTTTTTGTATCGTACCTTGTCGTTGTGTTTTTAATATCGTACCTTATCGTTGTGTGTTTAATATTGTACCTTATCGTTGTGTTTTTAATATCGTACCTTATCGTTGAGTGTTTAGTATCGTACCTTAACGTTGTGTTTGTCAGATATTTCATTTTTAACTGTAAGAAATCAATCAGGAAGGGTTCCTCTTGCATCACAACAGTTCAATCTTCAGTTCAATTAGTATCACAGAAGAAAGCTCTATATAACTTATATGTTTTAAGTGCTCTGACAAAGTTACCTTGTTCTGAAAGTCACCATGCTAAGAAAACTGAAACTAACAAGTGTCATTGCATGCACACACCATTCACTTTTCAATGTCCCCATTCATTACTAAACGTTATCTTCCACAACAGGGCTTACACTGTCGAGCCCCATCGTGGGGAAAGTATCAGCTCACACAATAGCAACTGCCATTCAATTTTGAATGTTCCAATTCTATAATATCATGGAGAGTAACTTGTGTTAATTGTGTAACACCGTAATGTTTCAACGCAATATCACTCCATATCGTGCTCATGCGCACAAACGTTATTCATCTGTGAACCGTGTACGATTTTTGGACTTTTTTCGTGCTACACAGAACGAAATGTAAACCAATGCATTTTGCATAGGGTTACGCAGACTTTTTTCGTGCTACACAGAACGAAATGTAAACTAATGCATTTTCAATAGGGTTACGGTTGTGGTTAGGGTTAGGGTTAGGGTTAGAGTTACGTCAGAGAAACTCTCCCATTCATAATGCATTGGTTTACAGTTCGTTCTTTGCAGCACAAAATATGCTGAGAAACGCTCCCATTAATTTACATTTCATTCTGTGTAGTACGTAAAAAGTCTGACAATCGTGCTCTGGGACACGATTCAATAGATTAATAACGTCCGTGCACATGAGCACGATATCACGTGAGACCAGGCTGAACACATGCGACAGAATCCTCCTGTCCAGCTGAAAGGCGATCTCTCCAATCAGCCGTTCAGGGTCTGAATTGAAAGAGAAAGATTAATTGTAGCCGATGCATTCATTCGTTGAGCCCTTCCTATGGTGTCAATCCCAAGATTTCATTGTTGTATTTAGTTATACATGTTTCCATAACTAACCTTTGACTTTTCGAGGCACAGGAGACTGAATGTAGGTTTCAACTGCTGGCTTCACTCAGTGTGCATGAGTGTGCATGGAACTTTTTTTTCAAAAAAAGAAGTTTCAGGGCACTCTGTTGCAAGTCTCTCCTGAACTGGCTCTCCCCTAGGGTATCTTGGATATGAGTGGTTGGTTTGCTTCCTGAAGAAGCACATTTACAAACAGAAGATACAATTTTACCAGTTAATGAGTCATGAGTAAAGGAACAAAAGAGTCACTTCGTATTGCAGGAGATATTAGCGAATATGTAAGGAAATATAAAATGGCAATCTGAATGATCTTGTTCATCAGCTCCAGGCTTTCTTTGACCTGGTTTAACTCCTTGTTCAAGTGGTCACGCTTGAGGTCTTCATTCTCAGAAAGCAATGTTACGTTAGCCTGCTCAAGATCCATCAATGCCATCTGTGGTGGGAGTCCACTGAGGTCTGTGTTCTGAGGATTAATGGATCTGACCAACTAACATATCTGACTTGACTAGCGTCACTTTCCCTTTGTAACACAAAGGGTCCAGAGATTCCAGGGGTGTATTCCATCAACCAGGCTAAAGGCAAACCCGGGTTTATTTCGCTTAGCCAGGCTTATTTCAGCTCGAGTTGCGTTCCACAAACATACCTTAAGCGAATCTCCGTAGCTCGGTAACCATGGCAATTTATCCGACCAACCTAACCTGGTCGGGAGCAGGTTAACTGTCAGGCTAACCTGAGCGGTGTCTCAGAGAAGTCCATCTGTCAGCAACAAGTGAACCATCGGAAGGTTCCGCCAAGCCGAGTCGTCATGATTTATTTGTATAAATGTACATATATGAAGTACAAACAGCCTATAGTTTCACTAAGGGTCTAAGATTAAATGATGCAAATAAAATAATTCATTAAATTGCTATCTATGAATCGTGGATATTTCGCTATATATTTTATACAAATCATCAATGTATTCTACTGTCATCGTTAACAAGTAGGTGGGTCAGTGGGTTATCACTGGGAATTTGGTGCGGGCGTCCTTAGTTCGAGTCCAGTTCGTGGCATAGATTTATTGGAAATAGCTTATTTTTTTAATTGCCTTTATGTCAGAGAAAGTAGGCCTAACAATTGACATTTTATGTAATAAATATACGTCTTACACTTTCCCCAGAACCCAAATATAACTTGCAAAACCCCATGGTAACTTCATGTTAATATGAATGTTACCGAAAGTGAAGTCTTTTAAAGACACCGCTGCATGGGAAAACGTCAGCCACATAAATTCCATTCTGGTGAGTTTATCGGCAGGCAGCCAAGACCACTTCTGTTTAGATAAATACTATGGTCAATTTAGAATATTCAAAGAAATTGAAAATGGCATGAAAAGTACTAGTTCCAGTAATCTAAATGAATAATTGCGTTGGGATTAAACCCCGGTCGACTGGGTGCAAAACACAGAGGTTACCTCGAGACTATCACCCAGAATACAGGTTACAGTCAATATTCAAATTATGTATGCTTAATCTCTTATACTACTTATGCATTAAACAGATCGCCGATTTTCGTTGCCAGGCCGCCTCCCTGTTTTTACTACGGTGTTCCTTTTTTGAGTTATTATATGCTTGTACTCCTCATAGACCCCCACAAGCAGCTTCTGTTCACCGCTGGAAAGACCCCGCTCGGTCCTTTTCAAACATTCGATCCATGATTCCACATTCACGGTTCAGGGCTGGTTCCATATCTCGGGAGCGCGCGTAATCCACAATAAAGTAAGCCTGGTTTGAACTAACCTGAGCGAGGCACGACTGAACTGCGTTGATCGCATTTAGCCTCAAGTGGAAGTTGCCGTTAGTTCTAACCGGGCTTAATCAACTAAGCACTGCTTTCTTTAGCGACGTTGATGGAATACCCCCCTGGTCTCTCCCCTTATAGAGATGGCCACCGATGTGTTTGATGTTCGGGCGGAGCAGAGAGACCTCTGGGTAATGGCCTTCCAGTATCAGGAGCGGGGTGGGGCAGAGAGACCTCTGGGTAATGGCATCCCAGTATCAGGAGCGGGGTGGGGCAGAGAGACCTCTGGGTAATGGCATCCCAGTGTCAGGCCTCCCAGTGCCCCCCCAGTCTCTTCTGTGCCTAGCGCCCTATCCAAACGTACCTAGCAGGCCTCGGCGTGCTTTTATAGGTTCTCACCATAAGTGACGATTAACCCGGCTCCTGCAGACCGTGACAGCCTATTGCTTTTAAATCAACAGCCGCCCCAGCGGCACTTTCTACTTTCCCTGCCAACGTTTAATTAAGCCCCCGTCAGTCGGGGTCGGCTCCCCGGACGCAGGGAGGAGGAGGAGGCGGAGCCGCTGAAATAAAGGAGCCGGGCTATGAGATTACAGCCCAGGAACCAGGGGAGAACGTCGATAAAGGAACTGCAGAAGGTTTGAGGGGATCTCCACATCCCACCTGCAAGGCCGACTCCTTCAGCTACACCGTCTCTACCTGACGGCTTGGCAGGCTTGCCGACAGACTGAAACCGGCTGACAAACAGGTTGACAGACAGGCCGACAGGCTGAGATGACGGTAGTAAGACGGACAGACGTTTCCAGAAAGTTCTTCCTGAACTTTGTTGGATGAGCGTCTGCGCTGAGCACAGTGACCTGTCCCCTCAGCAGTGGGTCTTGCGCTTCCGTCTGCCTGGGATGGCGTGGGCTGGGAGCCGTGATGGGGGTGTGATGGCACAGGCCCAGAGCTGCGTCGCTGTGCCGTGGCCCTCCTCATCCACACGAGGACGCGCTCAGCAGGAATCAATGCCGCCGGAGTTAATGCGGTTCGGAACATTTTAATTGGAAATGAAAAGCGGATCCATTCCAGCGCTCTGACGACCGGCCGAGCAGCCTCCGTCCACCGCTCAGCCGGCCTCTGGCCGTGGCGGCGAGCAGCCCCAGTGATCTCTGGGTAATTTCCCCCTGAAAGACCTCGCTGCTCCTGGAAGCACGTCTCAGTGAGTCCCAGAAGAAAACGTTTCCCTCGAGTCCTGCGCCAGCGTCTCAGAAGCCGACCGCTGGCAGGCTAAACCACAGAGCTGAACCAACACTACAACAACAGCCAACCTCCCCTCTGTGGGTTCATCGCCACAAGTTGGACCGTTTAATGGTAAGATAGAAAGGGCAATTTCACAGAACTTTTTGTGTTCTAAACTCTTTTGAGGAGACGCCTCTCGCAGCTGGCAGGCCTAGTTCGAAGTGGTCCTAGCTGTCACAGCAGCCTCAATGTAGACTCCAGCTGTCCAGAGAGCTGCAGCCTCAATGTAGACTCCAGCTGTCCAGAGAGCTGCAGCCTCAGTGTAGACTGCTTGCTCACTCCCCCACACATCACTTCCATCCTCCATCAACTTCACTGGCTTCCCATAAAATGAAATTTCAATCAATTTCATTTCCTCACCACCTTCAAAGCCCTAAACAACCTTGCACCCTCATACCTAACTGATCTCCTCCATCGCCACGCCCCCAGACGCCGCCTACGCTCCGCTGATGCAAACCTTCTCATCGCCATCACCAGGAACCACCAAGTAGCTCACTCTGGGGGACAGAGCCTTCACCAATCGCCACCCCCCACTCTCTGGAACTCCCTCCCCCTGGCCATCCGAAATTCTGATACACTCCCCTCATTCAAAAGTCAGCTTAAAACCCAAACTCTTCAGGATCACCTACAACATCTGACAAATCAGTCTCCTCCATCTTCCACCCTTTTCTCTCTCTCTTAATGTGTTGTGTCTATTATTATAGTATTAGTTTAGTTGTCTTTTGAGTGTACGTGTCTGTACGTATTCCCCCTGCCCTTCTTTTGGAAAGCGTCTTTGAGTACTAAGAAAAGCGCTATAGAAAAGGTCTATTATTATTCTATCTATTATTATTATCTATTAATCTATTATTATTATCCAGAGAGCCTCGGTGTAGACCCATCTCTCACCGACACACTGACACCGTCAGCTCTGTATCAACATGAACATGCAAGGGTGAGGGATATTGTTGAAGACTTCTGGGCAATTTCATTAGAATCAAGGCAGAGTTCACTCAGTATGAATATGAGAAATACAAAAATAAATACTTTAATTCACTGTCTAAATCGTAACGAGTTCTCATTGAATCAGCTTTTCTTGGCGTGAAGAAAGCCTGTGATAGTTTCCATCAACGGAAGCCATTTGAAACTGTTATACACGCTTGTTCATTAGAATGCAGCCTTGGGGATTCTTTGGGCGATACTCTGCCAACTGGAGAGAGTCGTAGTACTGTAGAATCCTAGATATACCGTTTGCTAGTCAACACTCAGTTTGACCGCGTCTTGCATGAGAAATACCGGCAGTTTGAAACACAGTCGCCACATAAGGACAAATCATTTAACGAATAATGAATAAACCATGACCAATCACCGTAACTACCAGTAACATCCCCATGCCCCTATGCTTCTGAAATGGTCATTGCTCATAGGGGGAGAGGAAAGTGTAAAGGTTAGAGGGTTTGACTCCCAGCCAAAAGGTTCTGGGGTCGAACCCAGGTGGGAGCGATTTACCAGTAGGCTTCCTTGAGCCAGATACCCTGACCCCCTACCTCCTCCTGGAATGGACTTCAAGACGCTTTGGATAAAAGGCTACCAGTCTTTACTGATGGATAAATCTAATTTATGATAATTATTATTGTAATAAGCCTCTTGAGCCCCTTGAAAACTGACTTGTTTTCAAGGGGCTTGAGAACGTTGACATCATATAAAGCTCTCTGGGGCGACATGATGAATGAAACCGTAAAGAAACCATCAAGTTAATCTCATAAGATGTTAGTCTTGCGAGTAATAAGCATCCTAGACGTAACGAGCTGCGTATTTATATCCGTCTTTTATGACTGATCTGGAGGTGATTCAAACCTTACTGCTGTTGTCTCAGTGTCTGTTAAATCTCTCTTTCCAACTCTGTAATTGATTTTCTTCATGAGGCTCTGTTTGTCTGTCTGTGGCAGGGGTTTTAGAGAGAGAACACGTATGATTTGTAGGGCGGTTAGTCGTTCAGAAAACCTCCACTCGCCTCCCAATGGACCTGAGAGTGGAACATCCTCCCCTCTGCAGTGATACGCCACCCACTACTGTTCAGCAGCATCTATCTATCTAGATGTATAGATGCATACGTACATGCATATCTATAGATGCATACTGTCTATAGATGCATATCTATAGATGCATATACATACATACACATACATACATACATACATACATACATATATATCTATAGATGCATACATACATGCATACATTAATTTCTATTGATCCATAGATATTTATTGCTATAGATGCATATATATCTATAAATGCATAAATATATATATATATAGAAGGATAGATAGATAGGTATCTAGAAATGGATAGCTATAGATGGATAGATAGATCTAGATGGTATCAGTATAGATAGATAGATAGAGATACATGGATATATATAGATGGATAGATGTCTATTTATCTAGATAGATGGCTATTTAACAATTATTATTCGGCCTTCGGCCTCATGGGCTTTTGAGTCATAGGCCATGAGAGCAAGAGGGATAATTGTTTTAGTAAAATACAATATTTAGTCGACTTCTTTGTTGCTTTTGGAACTGATTTATCTAATAACCTATAATCAGAAACTTAATCAGAAACATCATCAAAACACGAAGCAGCCGCCATTGTTTTTGTTTACACAGCCGGCGATTTCGCTACTAGTAGCCTACTGATAGCTCAACCAATCAAAATGCAGCATTGGCGATAGCCGACTAGTTGGATTTTTACTAAAGATAAATATCTATAGACAGAGATAATTACACACACCAACAATTCTCTTCAAAGACGCAAGACTGTCAACTTGATTAAAGAGGAGCATTATTTAAAGAAACGAAGGAGTCAAGAAAGTGAGCAAATTGTTGTTAAAGACGAGCAACGTTGTGACAGTTATAACTTTGGAAATCTTAATAATCCGTCTGGCTGGGCCTAGCAGTCTGCTGGTTTGCTCATTAAAAAGGAACCGATAACCGCACACACACACGCATACGCACACACAGACAGACATTGCACACATTGTACACACGTTGCACACAACAATGAGAATATCCTGGTGATGAATCACAGTCGATTCGTTTGGAATGAACTTGTGTTCCTCAGGCCCACTTTCAGGAATTCATTGACATCCAAGTCCAGAACTGCAGCTACTCATTAATAAAGGAAGACGCTCTTATTGTTGGTTGCAATCCACCACCAAATGGGCCAAATCTTTAACACTTTTTATGTTCAAAAGGAACTAACAAGTCACAGAACTGTGAGCTTCTGCTTCAGTTTCTTTGCCTCTTCACCTTGCCACATCGTTGAAATCGCTTTATTTGTTCAAGCTGCTTTCTTTGTCTGTGCATCTATTTCTGGGAAGCTCTCAATTAACAGTGAAACTATTCCGTTGACTGACAGAAAAGTTGTTAATCAATTCACTCTTGCTTACTTAGTTTCTGGTCATTATAAAAGTGAAACTTTCAGTTGTTCTTTGCTGCTTGTCAGACAAAGCAAGCTGATTCAAGGCATCGCTTTGGGCTGTGATAATGATACTACGACCAGGGGGACACTAGTCCGGGGATAAGACCCTGGCACTGGGTCCACAGAGACACAGATTAACACTTCTTTTTGCATTCAGTGTTTGCTCTTTTTGTCAGTTTTCGTGGATGGATTCTGTTTTATTTTGAGGGAATCAGTGGAGCAGGTTTGTTTTGGCTGCTCAATGCAGGTTTGTACACATGAGGGCCTAAAATGACAACGTGAAGGTCAAGTTAATGATGGCTTTTTCATGAGGCAGATATGTAGAAATGATTCTAAATGTGAAGAAGCATTAAACTGGTCTTTGTGCTGAAGAACTGTTATGCAAATAGCATGATACCTTCTCTTGTTCTTTGGCTGTGTGTGAAGCACTTCCTGTGGGCTTTGGGGGTCACAATGTGTGCACTCCATTAACCTGCTCCCTTCCTCTGCCCTAGAGTGGCGGTTTTCTGAATGTTAATGCTGATTCACTGGCAAGAGTTGTTCCTCCGCTACTGTGTAAGAATTTGTAGAATCACGGGGCCCCAATAGGGCTTATTTGTTAAGAAATGCAACAGAAAAACAATAATACAAATGTTTGTTTTGTTGTGAATAACCGATGTTATTTTCAACTGTCATATGAAATGACATTAGGGTCAGAATGTGCAAGCTAAGTCTGGTCAACAAATAATTCTATCTGCTAGCGAGGCTAACGCACAAGGACCATATGTGTCATTGTGTGTCATTACCAAACGGAAACGATTTCTGTTACTATAGATCACTAGTGTGACTCAAATTGTAGTATTCTGAACTAGGAAACAGGCAATGGTAAATAGGCAAAGAAAGCAAAAATGGCTAGCTACCTGCTATGCGCAATCAACTCTAAATGGTGATTCAAAACAACAACTGCATTCATCTAGGACACAGCTTTTATTTCAGGAACATTTATTCTATTTCCCCTCAGTATTCTACACCAGACTGAATGAGTTGTAGAGGGACTGTGTAGACATAACGATCCCATTTAAAATATATATATTTACCAACCTACCAAAAAAGAACCTCTGAAACAAAGAAAATCGTCCAATTACTCTAGCCTCCTCCGGTTCGCCCGATTAACGACCCCCCCCAGGCCCCTGAGACCAGGCTCTCATGGTCGCCCAGGTAATGACCCCCCAGGCTCGGGTATCGACCTCCCCAGCCCAGGTAACGACCCCCCCAGGCCCGGGTAACGACCCCCCAGACTGTGAGACCAGGTTCTCAGGATCTCCCCAGGTAACGACCTGCCCAGACCGTAGGACCAAGTTCTCAGGGTTGCCCGGGTAACAACCTCCTCAGACCAGTGAGACCAGGTTCTCAGGGTCGCCCGGGTAACAACCTCCTCAGACCAGTGAGACCAGGTTCTCAGGGTCGCCCGGGTAACAACCTCCTCAGACCAGTGAGACCAGGTTCTCAGGGTCGCCCAGGTAACGACCTGCCCAGACCGTAGGACCAAGTTCTTAGGGTTGCCCGGGTAACGCCCCCTCCCCAGACCAGTGAGACTGGGTT